>JAUMIR010000013.1:27115807-27124037 GCA_030847615.1 Gambelia wislizenii | reverse complement strand
CCTAACCCTAACCCTAACCCTAACCCTAACCCTAACCCTAACCCTAACCCTAACCCTAACCCTAACCCTAACCCTAACCCTAACCCTAACCCTAACCCTAACCCTAACCCTAACCCTAACCCTAACCCTAACCCTAACCCTAACCCTAACCCTAACCCTAACCCTAACCCTAACCCTAACCCTAACCCTAACCCTAACCCTAACCCTAACCCTAACCCTAACCCTAACCCTAACCCTAACCCTAACCCTAACCCTAACCCTAACCCTAACCCTAACCCTAACCCTAACCCTAACCCTAACCCTAACCCTAACCCTAACCCTAACCCTAACCCTAACCCTAACCCTAACCCTAACCCTAACCCTAACCCTAACCCTAACCCTAACCCTAACCCTAACCCTAACCCTAACCCTAACCCTAACCCTAACCCTAACCCTAACCCTAACCCTAACCCTAACCCTAACCCTAACCCTAACCCTAACCCTAACCCTAACCCTAACCCTAACCCTAACCCTAACCCTAACCCTAACCCTAACCCTAACCCTAACCCTAACCCTAACCCTAACCCTAACCCTAACCCTAACCCTAACCCTAACCCTAACCCTAACCCTAACCCTAACCCTAACCCTAACCCTAACCCTAACCCTAACCCTAACCCTAACCCTAACCCTAACCCTAACCCTAACCCTAACCCTAACCCTAACCCTAACCCTAACCCTAACCCTAACCCTAACCCTAACCCTAACCCTAACCCTAACCCTAACCCTAACCCTAACCCTAACCCTAACCCTAACCCTAACCCTAACCCTAACCCTAACCCTAACCCTAACCCTAACCCTAACCCTAACCCTAACCCTAACCCTAACCCTAACCCTAACCCTAACCCTAACCCTAACCCTAACCCTAACCCTAACCCTAACCCTAACCCTAACCCTAACCCTAACCCTAACCCTAACCCTAACCCTAACCCTAACCCTAACCCTAACCCTAACCCTAACCCTAACCCTAACCCTAACCCTAACCCTAACCCTAACCCTAACCCTAACCCTAACCCTAACCCTAACCCTAACCCTAACCCTAACCCTAACCCTAACCCTAACCCTAACCCTAACCCTAACCCTAACCCTAACCCTAACCCTAACCCTAACCCTAACCCTAACCCTAACCCTAACCCTAACCCTAACCCTAACCCTAACCCTAACCCTAACCCTAACCCTAACCCTAACCCTAACCCTAACCCTAACCCTAACCCTAACCCTAACCCTAACCCTAACCCTAACCCTAACCCTAACCCTAACCCTAACCCTAACCCTAACCCTAACCCTAACCCTAACCCTAACCCTAACCCTAACCCTAACCCTAACCCTAACCCTAACCCTAACCCTAACCCTAACCCTAACCCTAACCCTAACCCTAACCCTAACCCTAACCCTAACCCTAACCCTAACCCTAACCCTAACCCTAACCCTAACCCTAACCCTAACCCTAACCCTAACCCTAACCCTAACCCTAACCCTAACCCTAACCCTAACCCTAACCCTAACCCTAACCCTAACCCTAACCCTAACCCTAACCCTAACCCTAACCCTAACCCTAACCCTAACCCTAACCCTAACCCTAACCCTAACCCTAACCCTAACCCTAACCCTAACCCTAACCCTAACCCTAACCCTAACCCTAACCCTAACCCTAACCCTAACCCTAACCCTAACCCTAACCCTAACCCTAACCCTAACCCTAACCCTAACCCTAACCCTAACCCTAACCCTAACCCTAACCCTAACCCTAACCCTAACCCTAACCCTAACCCTAACCCTAACCCTAACCCTAACCCTAACCCTAACCCTAACCCTAACCCTAACCCTAACCCTAACCCTAACCCTAACCCTAACCCTAACCCTAACCCTAACCCTAACCCTAACCCTAACCCTAACCCTAACCCTAACCCTAACCCTAACCCTAACCCTAACCCTAACCCTAACCCTAACCCTAACCCTAACCCTAACCCTAACCCTAACCCTAACCCTAACCCTAACCCTAACCCTAACCCTAACCCTAACCCTAACCCTAACCCTAACCCTAACCCTAACCCTAACCCTAACCCTAACCCTAACCCTAACCCTAACCCTAACCCTAACCCTAACCCTAACCCTAACCCTAACCCTAACCCTAACCCTAACCCTAACCCTAACCCTAACCCTAACCCTAACCCTAACCCTAACCCTAACCCTAACCCTAACCCTAACCCTAACCCTAACCCTAACCCTAACCCTAACCCTAACCCTAACCCTAACCCTAACCCTAACCCTAACCCTAACCCTAACCCTAACCCTAACCCTAACCCTAACCCTAACCCTAACCCTAACCCTAACCCTAACCCTAACCCTAACCCTAACCCTAACCCTAACCCTAACCCTAACCCTAACCCTAACCCTAACCCTAACCCTAACCCTAACCCTAACCCTAACCCTAACCCTAACCCTAACCCTAACCCTAACCCTAACCCTAACCCTAACCCTAACCCTAACCCTAACCCTAACCCTAACCCTAACCCTAACCCTAACCCTAACCCTAACCCTAACCCTAACCCTAACCCTAACCCTAACCCTAACCCTAACCCTAACCCTAACCCTAACCCTAACCCTAACCCTAACCCTAACCCTAACCCTAACCCTAACCCTAACCCTAACCCTAACCCTAACCCTAACCCTAACCCTAACCCTAACCCTAACCCTAACCCTAACCCTAACCCTAACCCTAACCCTAACCCTAACCCTAACCCTAACCCTAACCCTAACCCTAACCCTAACCCTAACCCTAACCCTAACCCTAACCCTAACCCTAACCCTAACCCTAACCCTAACCCTAACCCTAACCCTAACCCTAACCCTAACCCTAACCCTAACCCTAACCCTAACCCTAACCCTAACCCTAACCCTAACCCTAACCCTAACCCTAACCCTAACCCTAACCCTAACCCTAACCCTAACCCTAACCCTAACCCTAACCCTAACCCTAACCCTAACCCTAACCCTAACCCTAACCCTAACCCTAACCCTAACCCTAACCCTAACCCTAACCCTAACCCTAACCCTAACCCTAACCCTAACCCTAACCCTAACCCTAACCCTAACCCTAACCCTAACCCTAACCCTAACCCTAACCCTAACCCTAACCCTAACCCTAACCCTAACCCTAACCCTAACCCTAACCCTAACCCTAACCCTAACCCTAACCCTAACCCTAACCCTAACCCTAACCCTAACCCTAACCCTAACCCTAACCCTAACCCTAACCCTAACCCTAACCCTAACCCTAACCCTAACCCTAACCCTAACCCTAACCCTAACCCTAACCCTAACCCTAACCCTAACCCTAACCCTAACCCTAACCCTAACCCTAACCCTAACCCTAACCCTAACCCTAACCCTAACCCTAACCCTAACCCTAACCCTAACCCTAACCCTAACCCTAACCCTAACCCTAACCCTAACCCTAACCCTAACCCTAACCCTAACCCTAACCCTAACCCTAACCCTAACCCTAACCCTAACCCTAACCCTAACCCTAACCCTAACCCTAACCCTAACCCTAACCCTAACCCTAACCCTAACCCTAACCCTAACCCTAACCCTAACCCTAACCCTAACCCTAACCCTAACCCTAACCCTAACCCTAACCCTAACCCTAACCCTAACCCTAACCCTAACCCTAACCCTAACCCTAACCCTAACCCTAACCCTAACCCTAACCCTAACCCTAACCCTAACCCTAACCCTAACCCTAACCCTAACCCTAACCCTAACCCTAACCCTAACCCTAACCCTAACCCTAACCCTAACCCTAACCCTAACCCTAACCCTAACCCTAACCCTAACCCTAACCCTAACCCTAACCCTAACCCTAACCCTAACCCTAACCCTAACCCTAACCCTAACCCTAACCCTAACCCTAACCCTAACCCTAACCCTAACCCTAACCCTAACCCTAACCCTAACCCTAACCCTAACCCTAACCCTAACCCTAACCCTAACCCTAACCCTAACCCTAACCCTAACCCTAACCCTAACCCTAACCCTAACCCTAACCCTAACCCTAACCCTAACCCTAACCCTAACCCTAACCCTAACCCTAACCCTAACCCTAACCCTAACCCTAACCCTAACCCTAACCCTAACCCTAACCCTAACCCTAACCCTAACCCTAACCCTAACCCTAACCCTAACCCTAACCCTAACCCTAACCCTAACCCTAACCCTAACCCTAACCCTAACCCTAACCCTAACCCTAACCCTAACCCTAACCCTAACCCTAACCCTAACCCTAACCCTAACCCTAACCCTAACCCTAACCCTAACCCTAACCCTAACCCTAACCCTAACCCTAACCCTAACCCTAACCCTAACCCTAACCCTAACCCTAACCCTAACCCTAACCCTAACCCTAACCCTAACCCTAACCCTAACCCTAACCCTAACCCTAACCCTAACCCTAACCCTAACCCTAACCCTAACCCTAACCCTAACCCTAACCCTAACCCTAACCCTAACCCTAACCCTAACCCTAACCCTAACCCTAACCCTAACCCTAACCCTAACCCTAACCCTAACCCTAACCCTAACCCTAACCCTAACCCTAACCCTAACCCTAACCCTAACCCTAACCCTAACCCTAACCCTAACCCTAACCCTAACCCTAACCCTAACCCTAACCCTAACCCTAACCCTAACCCTAACCCTAACCCTAACCCTAACCCTAACCCTAACCCTAACCCTAACCCTAACCCTAACCCTAACCCTAACCCTAACCCTAACCCTAACCCTAACCCTAACCCTAACCCTAACCCTAACCCTAACCCTAACCCTAACCCTAACCCTAACCCTAACCCTAACCCTAACCCTAACCCTAACCCTAACCCTAACCCTAACCCTAACCCTAACCCTAACCCTAACCCTAACCCTAACCCTAACCCTAACCCTAACCCTAACCCTAACCCTAACCCTAACCCTAACCCTAACCCTAACCCTAACCCTAACCCTAACCCTAACCCTAACCCTAACCCTAACCCTAACCCTAACCCTAACCCTAACCCTAACCCTAACCCTAACCCTAACCCTAACCCTAACCCTAACCCTAACCCTAACCCTAACCCTAACCCTAACCCTAACCCTAACCCTAACCCTAACCCTAACCCTAACCCTAACCCTAACCCTAACCCTAACCCTAACCCTAACCCTAACCCTAACCCTAACCCTAACCCTAACCCTAACCCTAACCCTAACCCTAACCCTAACCCTAACCCTAACCCTAACCCTAACCCTAACCCTAACCCTAACCCTAACCCTAACCCTAACCCTAACCCTAACCCTAACCCTAACCCTAACCCTAACCCTAACCCTAACCCTAACCCTAACCCTAACCCTAACCCTAACCCTAACCCTAACCCTAACCCTAACCCTAACCCTAACCCTAACCCTAACCCTAACCCTAACCCTAACCCTAACCCTAACCCTAACCCTAACCCTAACCCTAACCCTAACCCTAACCCTAACCCTAACCCTAACCCTAACCCTAACCCTAACCCTAACCCTAACCCTAACCCTAACCCTAACCCTAACCCTAACCCTAACCCTAACCCTAACCCTAACCCTAACCCTAACCCTAACCCTAACCCTAACCCTAACCCTAACCCTAACCCTAACCCTAACCCTAACCCTAACCCTAACCCTAACCCTAACCCTAACCCTAACCCTAACCCTAACCCTAACCCTAACCCTAACCCTAACCCTAACCCTAACCCTAACCCTAACCCTAACCCTAACCCTAACCCTAACCCTAACCCTAACCCTAACCCTAACCCTAACCCTAACCCTAACCCTAACCCTAACCCTAACCCTAACCCTAACCCTAACCCTAACCCTAACCCTAACCCTAACCCTAACCCTAACCCTAACCCTAACCCTAACCCTAACCCTAACCCTAACCCTAACCCTAACCCTAACCCTAACCCTAACCCTAACCCTAACCCTAACCCTAACCCTAACCCTAACCCTAACCCTAACCCTAACCCTAACCCTAACCCTAACCCTAACCCTAACCCTAACCCTAACCCTAACCCTAACCCTAACCCTAACCCTAACCCTAACCCTAACCCTAACCCTAACCCTAACCCTAACCCTAACCCTAACCCTAACCCTAACCCTAACCCTAACCCTAACCCTAACCCTAACCCTAACCCTAACCCTAACCCTAACCCTAACCCTAACCCTAACCCTAACCCTAACCCTAACCCTAACCCTAACCCTAACCCTAACCCTAACCCTAACCCTAACCCTAACCCTAACCCTAACCCTAACCCTAACCCTAACCCTAACCCTAACCCTAACCCTAACCCTAACCCTAACCCTAACCCTAACCCTAACCCTAACCCTAACCCTAACCCTAACCCTAACCCTAACCCTAACCCTAACCCTAACCCTAACCCTAACCCTAACCCTAACCCTAACCCTAACCCTAACCCTAACCCTAACCCTAACCCTAACCCTAACCCTAACCCTAACCCTAACCCTAACCCTAACCCTAACCCTAACCCTAACCCTAACCCTAACCCTAACCCTAACCCTAACCCTAACCCTAACCCTAACCCTAACCCTAACCCTAACCCTAACCCTAACCCTAACCCTAACCCTAACCCTAACCCTAACCCTAACCCTAACCCTAACCCTAACCCTAACCCTAACCCTAACCCTAACCCTAACCCTAACCCTAACCCTAACCCTAACCCTAACCCTAACCCTAACCCTAACCCTAACCCTAACCCTAACCCTAACCCTAACCCTAACCCTAACCCTAACCCTAACCCTAACCCTAACCCTAACCCTAACCCTAACCCTAACCCTAACCCTAACCCTAACCCTAACCCTAACCCTAACCCTAACCCTAACCCTAACCCTAACCCTAACCCTAACCCTAACCCTAACCCTAACCCTAACCCTAACCCTAACCCTAACCCTAACCCTAACCCTAACCCTAACCCTAACCCTAACCCTAACCCTAACCCTAACCCTAACCCTAACCCTAACCCTAACCCTAACCCTAACCCTAACCCTAACCCTAACCCTAACCCTAACCCTAACCCTAACCCTAACCCTAACCCTAACCCTAACCCTAACCCTAACCCTAACCCTAACCCTAACCCTAACCCTAACCCTAACCCTAACCCTAACCCTAACCCTAACCCTAACCCTAACCCTAACCCTAACCCTAACCCTAACCCTAACCCTAACCCTAACCCTAACCCTAACCCTAACCCTAACCCTAACCCTAACCCTAACCCTAACCCTAACCCTAACCCTAACCCTAACCCTAACCCTAACCCTAACCCTAACCCTAACCCTAACCCTAACCCTAACCCTAACCCTAACCCTAACCCTAACCCTAACCCTAACCCTAACCCTAACCCTAACCCTAACCCTAACCCTAACCCTAACCCTAACCCTAACCCTAACCCTAACCCTAACCCTAACCCTAACCCTAACCCTAACCCTAACCCTAACCCTAACCCTAACCCTAACCCTAACCCTAACCCTAACCCTAACCCTAACCCTAACCCTAACCCTAACCCTAACCCTAACCCTAACCCTAACCCTAACCCTAACCCTAACCCTAACCCTAACCCTAACCCTAACCCTAACCCTAACCCTAACCCTAACCCTAACCCTAACCCTAACCCTAACCCTAACCCTAACCCTAACCCTAACCCTAACCCTAACCCTAACCCTAACCCTAACCCTAACCCTAACCCTAACCCTAACCCTAACCCTAACCCTAACCCTAACCCTAACCCTAACCCTAACCCTAACCCTAACCCTAACCCTAACCCTAACCCTAACCCTAACCCTAACCCTAACCCTAACCCTAACCCTAACCCTAACCCTAACCCTAACCCTAACCCTAACCCTAACCCTAACCCTAACCCTAACCCTAACCCTAACCCTAACCCTAACCCTAACCCTAACCCTAACCCTAACCCTAACCCTAACCCTAACCCTAACCCTAACCCTAACCCTAACCCTAACCCTAACCCTAACCCTAACCCTAACCCTAACCCTAACCCTAACCCTAACCCTAACCCTAACCCTAACCCTAACCCTAACCCTAACCCTAACCCTAACCCTAACCCTAACCCTAACCCTAACCCTAACCCTAACCCTAACCCTAACCCTAACCCTA
>JAUMIR010000013.1:27088307-27110807 GCA_030847615.1 Gambelia wislizenii | reverse complement strand
TTCAAGAACGCCCCCACTTTTGACCCATACACATCCTGCGCAAACCATACACACAGGGACTCCACAAATTCCCCATAATTAAAATTCAACCCCCACTTTTTTCCCCACTCTCCTCCTCTGCCAACCATGGGCACAAAGACCCCAGTAAATACCCCATAATTTAAATCACACCCGCCCTTTTCCCCCCACCCCTGTGCTGCTGTGCCAGCCATGAGCACAGTGACCCCCTAAAATGCCCAATAATTTAAATCGCAGCCTCCCTTTCTCCCCCACTTTCCTCCTGTGCCAGCCATGGGCACAGTAAACCCCTAAAATACCCATTAATTTAAATCGCAGCCTCACTTTCCCCCCTGCTTTGCTGCTGTGCCAGCCATGGACACAGTGAACCCCTAAAATACCCAATATTTTAAATCACAACCTCGCTTTCTCCCCCCTCCCCTTTGCTTCTCTGCCAGCCAGAGATACAGCGAGGCCCCTAAAATACCCAATAATTTAAATGGCACCCTTCCTTTCTCCCCCACCCCTTTGCTTCTCTGCAACCCAAGGCCACAGCAAGCCCCTAAAATGCCCAATAATTTAAATCGCATCCTCCTTTTCTCCCCCCCTTTGCTGTTGTGCCATCCATGGCCACAGCGAGCCCCTAAAATGTCCAATCTTTTAAATCGCACCCTCGCTTTCTCCCCCGCCCCTTTCCTTCTGTACCACCCAGGGGCACAGCGACCCCCTAAAATACCCAATAATTTAAATCACAGCCTCCTTTTCTCCCCCCCTTTGCTGTTGTGCCATCCATGGCCACAGCAAGCCCCTAAAATGCCCAATCTTTTAAATCGCACCCTCGCTTTCTCCCCCGCCCCTTTCCTTCTGTACCACCCAGGGGCACAGCAAGCCCCTAAAATTCCCAATAATTTAAATCGCAGCCTCCTTTTCTCCCCCCCTTTGCTGTTGTGCCATCCATGGCCACAGCAAGCCCCTAAAATGCCCAATCTTTTAAATCGCACCCTCGCTTTCTCCCCCGCCCCTTTCCTTCTGTACCACCCAGGGGCACAGCAAGCCCCTAAAATTCCCAATAATTTAAATCGCAGCCTCCTTTTCTCCCCCCCTTTGCTGTTGTGCCATCCATGGCCACAGCAAGCCCCTAAAATGCCCAATCTTTTAAATCGCACCCCTCGCTTTCTCCCCCGCCCCTTTCCTTCTGTAACACCCAGGGGCACAGCAACCCCCTAAAATGCCCAATAATTTAAATCGCAGCCTCCTTTTCTCCCCCCCTTTGCTGTTGTGCCATCCATGGCCACAGCAAGCCCCTAAAATGCCCAATCTTTTAAATCGCACCCTCGCTTTCTCCCCCAACCCTTTCCTTCTGTACCACCCAGGAACACAGCAAGCCCCTAAAATTCCCAATAATTTAAATCGCAGCCTCCGTTTCTCCCCCCCTTTGCTGTTTGGCCATCCATGGGCACAGCGAGCCCCTAAAATACCCAATCTTTTAAATCGCAGCCTCGCTTTCTCCCCCGCCCCTTTCCTTCTGTACCACCCAGGGACACAGCAAACCCCTAAAATACCCAATAATTTACATCACAGCCTCCTTTTCTCCCCCTCTTTGCTGTTATGCCACCCATGGAAACAGCGATCCCCTAAAATACCCAATCTTTTAAATCACAGCCTCCCTTTCTCCCCCCCCCCCTTTCCTTCTATACCAGCCAGGGACACAGCGAGCCCCTAAAATGCCCAATCTTTTAAATCGCACCCTCGCTTTCTCCCCCACCCCTTCGCTTCTATACCAGCCAGGGACACAGCACGCCCCTAAAATGCCCAATAATTTAAACCGCAGCCTCCTTTTCTCCCCCCTTTGCTGTTTTGCCATCCATGAGCACAGCGAGCCCCTAAAATGCCCAATCTTTTAAATCACAGCCTCGCTTTCTCCCCCCACCCCTTTGCTTCTCTACCAGCCAGGGGCACATCGACCCCCTAAAATACCCAATAATTTAAATCGCAGCCTCCTTTTCTCCCACTCTTTGCTGTTATGCCAGCCATGGACACAGCGAGCCCCTAAAATACCCAATCTTTGAAATCACAGCCTCCCTTTCTCCCCCCCCCCCTTTGCTTCTATACCAGCCAGGGGCACAGCGAACCCCTAAAATGCCCAATCTTTTAAATCACACCCTCGCTTTCTCCCCCACCCCTTTGCTTCTATACCAGCCAGGGACACAGCGGGCCCCTAAAATGCCCAATAATTTAAATCGTAGCCTCCTTTTCTCCCCCCCTTTGCTGTTTTCCCATCCATGGGCACAGCGAGCCCCTAAAATGCCCAATCTTTTAAATCACAGCCTCGCTTTCTCCCCCGCCCCTTTCCTTCTCTGCCAGCCAGGGGCACAGCTACCCCTAAAATACCCAATAATTTAAATCGCAGCCTCCTTTTCTCCCCCCCTTTGCTGTTGTGCCAGCCATAGACACAGCAAGCCCCTAAAATACCCAATCTTTTAAATCAAAGCCTCCCTTTCTCCCCCCCCCCTTTGCTGCTGTGCAAACCATGGCCACAATGAGCTCTTAAAATACACAATAATTTCAAATCCAGCCCCCCTTTTTTTCTCCTTTCCTACTGTGCCACCCTTTGGTAATTAGTATTGTTTTTGTATTATTGTTATGGCCTTTTGCGGTCGGGTGTAATTTTTTAGTAGAATGCTCTTACTCCAATAAAAAATTCCCTAAAAAAATTCCCATGCCCAAAACCTACCGCCAGCCAAGCCGTGCTTAGACACCTTACCTATGCCTAGAAGCCCCCCCCCCTACGACCCAAAACGTCCCCCCGCCCAAACCGCCCCCCACCCAGGTAGCGCCGAGACCCCTTAGCCCTAACCCAACCCCCTCACAGCTTTAAACCTCCCCACGGCCAAGCCACCCCCCACCCAGGCAGCGCCGAGGCCCCTCAGCCCAGCCGACCACCCCACTCCCCTAAATCTCCCCCCGGTCAAGCCGCCCCCCCCAGCCGCACAGGGAACCCGTAGCCCGGCCGAGCACCCCCCCCACTGCCCAAAATGTCCCCCCGGGCAACCCGCCCCCCACCCAGACAGCGCCGAGACCCCTTAGCCCGGCCGAGCCCTCCCCCAACCATCTAAAATTCCCCTAAAATACCTAATAATTTGAATTACAGTCCCTCCTTTTTTCACAGCCTCCCTTTCTCCCCCCCCTTTGCTTCTGTGCAAGCCATGGGCACAGTGAGCCCCTAAAATGCCCAATAATTTAAATCACAGCCTCCCTTTCTCCCACCCCCCTTTGCTGCTCTGCTAGGCATGGGCAGTGAGCCCCTGAAATGCCCAATAATTTGAATCACAGACTCGCTTCCCCTCCCCTTTACTGCTATGCTAACTGTGGGCATAGTGAGCCTCTAAAATGCCCAATAATTCAAATCACAGACTCCCTTTCTCCCCTCTTTGCTACTCTGTAAACCATGGGCACAGCAACCCCCTAAAATGCCCCATAATTTAAATCACATGCCCCCTTTCTCCCCGCTTTGCTGCTGTGCCAACTGTGGGCACAGTGAGATCCTAAAATGCCCCATAATTTAAATCACAGGCCCCCTTTCTCAATGATTTGCTGCTGTGCCAACTTTGGGAACAGTGAACTCCTAAAATGCCCCATAATTTAAATCACGGACCCCCTTTCTCCCCGCTTTGCTGCTGTACCAACCATGGGCACAGCGAGCCCCTAAAATGCCCCATAATTTAAATCACAGGCCCCCTTTCTCCCTGCTTTGCTGCTGCGCCAACTTTGGTAACAGTGAGCTCCTAAAATGCCCAATAATTTAAATCCCAGACCCCCTTTCTCCCCTCTTTGCTGCTGTACCAACCATAGGCACAGCAAGCATCTAAAATGCCCAATGATTTAAATTGTAGCCCCTCTTTCCCCCCCCCTTTCCTACTGTGCCAGGCATGGGCACAGTGAGCCCCTAAAATGCCCAATAATTTAAATCCCAGACCCCCTTTCTCCCCTCTTTGCTGCTGTACCAACCATGGGCACAGCAACCATCTAAAATGCCCAATGATTTTAATTGTAGCCCCTCTTTCTCTCCCCCTTTCCTACTGTGCCAGGCATGGGCACAGTGAGCCCCTAAAATGCCCAATAATGTAAATCCCAGACCCCCTTTCTCCCCTCTTTGCTGCTGTACCAACCATGGGCACAGCAAGCATCTAAAATGCCCAATGATTTAAATTGTAGCCCCTCTTTCTCTCCCCCTTTCCTACTGTGCCAGGCAGGGGCACATTGAGCCCCTAAAATGGCCAATAATTTAAATCCCAGACCCCCTTTCTCCCCCCCTTTGCTGCTGTGCCAACCATGGCCACAATGAGCCCCTAAAATGGCCAATAATTTAAATCCCAGACCCCCTTTCTCCCCTCTTTGCTGCTGTACCAACCATGGGCACAGCAACCATCTAAAATGCCCAATGATTTAAATTGTAGCCCCTCTTTCTCCCCCCCCCCTTTCGTACTGTGCCAGGCATGGGCACAGTGAGCCCCTAAAATGCCCAATAATTTAAATCATGGACCCCCCTTTCTCCCATTGTGCCCATGCGGGCACATCATGAAAGAGGACGCAAAAGGGAGCTATAATTTAAATTATTAGGCAGCGGCTTGGGGGGGGTTGACCCTTGGCAGAGCCCCTAAAATACCCAGTGATTTCAATCACAGCCTCCCTTTCTCCCCCCCATTGCTGCTGTGCCAGCCAGGGGAACAGTGAGCCCCTAAAATGCCCAATAATTTAAATTACACCACCGTTTCCCCCTTTGCCCTTAGCTCTGCCTAGAGCCCCCCCCCCGGTCCTAAACCTCCGCCCCCCCACAAAGCCGCCTCCTAATAATTTAAATTACGGCTCCCTTTTGCGTCCTCTGTCATGCTGTGCCCCCCCCCGTGGACATAACGGTCCCCTAACTGCCCGGTCATTTAAACTTCAACGGACATCCTGGCCCCGCCCCTCGGAGAGGGAAGCGCCACGGAAGCCTCTGGGGGGCGCTCTCTCCGTGGCTCTTGGGGGGCCGGACCCCTGAGTGGGGAGACCGCCCCCCCGCTGGCGACGCGCAAGGGGGCGGAAGGGTTGGGGGCCGCTGCGCCCATTTTACACACGCGCGGGAGAACTGAGGCCACGGAGGGAGGGAGGGTGGGCAGGCGCCGGCGGCCATCGCTGAGTCCTGAGGGCAGCCTCCCGGCCCGGCCGCTTCCCACGGCAGACGGATCCTCCCTGGCGGCCGTGGCAGATGCCCCCTAAAATTCCCCCCACCCACGCCGCGCAGGGACCCCTTAGCTTGGCCGCGAACCCCCCCTTCCCAAATCCTCCCTCCAGCAAAGCCGGCCCCCACCCAAGCCCACCAGGGGCCCCTTAGCTCGGCCGAGGCCCCCCCACTGCCCAAAAACTCCCCACAGCAAAGCCGCCCGCCACCCAGGCAGGGCAGGGACCCCTTAAGTCGGCCGAGCCTCCCCCCCCCACTGCCCAAAAACTCCCCACAGCAAAGCCGCCCCCCACCCAGGCAGGGCAGGGACCCCTTAAGTCGGCCGAGCCTCCCCCCCCACTGCCGAAAACCTCCCCACGGCCAAGCCGCCCCCCACTCAGACAGGGCAGGGACCCCTTAAGTCGGCCGAGCCTCCCTCCCCTGCCCTAAAAAGTCTCCCCAGCAAAGCCGCCCCCCACCCAAGCCAACCAGGGACCCCTTAGCTCGGCCGCCGCCCCCCCCCCACTGCCCAAAAACTCCCCCGAGCAAAGCTGCCCCCCACCCAAGCCAACCAAGGACCCCTTAGCTCGGCCGCCGCCCCCCCCCACTGCCCAAAAACTCCCCGAGCAAACCCGCCCCCCACCCAAACCAGGGACCCCTTAGCTCGGCCGCCGCCCCCCCACTGCCCAAAAACGCCCCCTACCCACGCCGCGCAGGGACCCCTTAGCTTGGCCGCGAACCCCCCTGCCCAAATCCTCCCTCCAGCAAAGCCGCCCCCCCCCCAGCCAACCAGGGACCCCTTAGCTCGGCCGAGCCCCCCCCCCACTTCCCAAAACCTCCAGCCGGCCAGCCCGCCCCCCACCCAAGCCGCGCAGGGACCCCTTAAGTCGGCCGAGACCCCCCCACTGCCCAAAACCTCCACCCGGCCAACCCGCCCCCCACCCAAGCCGCGCAGGGACTCCTTAACTGGGCCGAACCCCCCCCCCACTTCCCAAAACTCGACCGGCCAGCCCGCCCCCCACCCAAGCCGTGCAGGGAACCCTTAACTCGACCGAGACTCCCTCCGCTGCCCAAAATCTCCAGCCGGCCAGACGCCCCCCACCCAAGCCGTGCAGGGAACCCTTAACTCGGCCGAGACCCCCCCCACTTCCCAAAACCTCCAGCCGGCCAACCCGCCCCCCACCCAAGCCGCGCAGGGACCCCTTAACTCGGCCGAGACCACCCCCCACTTCCCAAAACCTCCAGCCGGCCAACCCGCCCCCCACCGAAGCCGCGCAGGGACCCCTTAACTCGGCCGAGACCCCCCCGCTGCCCAAAACCTCCAGCCAGCCAGCCCGCCCGCCCCCCACCCAAGCCGCGCAGGGACCCCTTAACTCGGCCGAGACCCCCCACTTCCTAAAACCTCCAGCCCGCCCCCCACCCAAGCCGCGCAGGGACCCCTTAACTCGGCCGAGACCCCCCCGCTGCCCAAAACCTCCCCATGGCCACAATGAGCCCCAAAAATACCCACAAATTTAAATCATGACCCCCCCCTTTGCTGCTCTGCCAACCACGACCTTCAAAAACGCCCATCGGTTTATGTAGGAGCTCCCGTTCCCCACCCCCTTTCCTGCCACGCCGCCTCTAACGGCTGCCGGGGAAAAGCGCGGGAGTTTTCCTTCCAGGCTGCACTGCTCTGAAACCGCCACCAGATGTCGCCCGGGCCTTGTAGAGCGAGGGCGGGCGGGGCTTCCAGGAGCGTTGCCAAGGGCGTTGCTATGGAGACAGTCTATGCGGGTCAGTCTCAGAGGGCCCGGGCAGCGAGTGGTGAGGGCTAGAGCGTCCGCACGCAACAGACTAAGACTTCCGGGTCATAGGGCCGGCCCTCCAAGATGCGAGGGCGAGAGCGTCGCGGAATAGACTTTCCGGGTCAGAGGGCAGACAATAGAGTCAGATATAGACCGTCCTCCTACGACAGTATAGGACTTCCGTGGCAGAGGGCATACTCTCTGAGAGGCCAAGGGCAGAGCGTCGCCCGATAGACTTTCGAGGCGGTTCCGTCTCAGAAGGAGGCGGGCCGGAGGGTTGGCAGGTAGGCCTTCCGGGCGCCTGTTTGCGAGGGCCGGAGCCTGGCTGTGGGGACAATCTAGGAAGGGCGTCTCGTAGGCCCCGGCAAGGACGGAGGGGAGCTCTAGCAGCGGGGAAACAAGGGGGAAGATGACGGCGACGGACCCCCTGCCTGCTTCCGCCCTCTTGGCGCCATCCGTGGGCACAGTGAGCCCCCAAAATGCCTGACTATATAGATAACACCCCCCCTTTTGCTACTACGCCAACCAGGGGCACAGTGAGCCCCTAAAATTCCCAAGAATTTTAATGTTAGTATCTCTTTTCTTCTGTGCCAACCACGAGCACAATGATCCGCTAAAATGGTCAATATTTTAAAATGTAGCCCCTCTTTCTCCCCTCCCCCTTCGCTACTGTGCCACCCATGGGCACAGTGAACCCCTAAAATGCCCAGTAATTTAAATCTCAGACCCCCTTTCTCCCCGCTTTGCTCCTGTGCCAACTATGGGCACAGCGACCATCTATAATCCCCAAGGATTTGAATGGTAGCCCCCCGTTGTCCCCCCCCCTTTGCTGCTTTGCCAGGCATGGGCGCAGCCAGCCCCTAAAATGACCGATAATTTAAATCACGGCCTCCCTCCCCCCCCTTTCCTGCTCTGCTAGGCATGGGCACAGTGAGCCCCTAAAATGCCCAATAATTTAAATCACGGCCTCCCTTCCCCCCCCTTTCCTGCTCTGCTAGGCATGGGCACAGTGAGCCCCTAAAATGCCCAATAATTTAAATCTTATCCCCCGTTCTCCCCACTTTTGCTGCTGTGCCAGCCATGAGCACAATGAGCATTGGCACAGTGCACAGAGCATTGGCCATTGGCACAGTGAGCCCATAAAAGCGATAATAATTTAAATGACACCCTCCCTTTCTTCCCCCCTTTCCTGCTCTGCGAGCCATGGGCACAGCAAGCCCCTAAAATGCCCCATAATTTAAATCAGACACCCCTTTTCTCCCCCCCTTTGCTGCTGTACCAACCATGGGTACAGTGAGCCCCTAAAATGCCCCATAATTTAAATCCCAGACCCCCTTTCTCCCTGCTTTGCTGCTGTACCAACCATGGGCACAGCATCCATTTAAATGCCCAATGATTTAAATTGTAGCCCCTCTTTCTCCGCCCACTTTACTGCTGTGCCAACCATGGGCACAGTGAGCCCCTAAAATGCCCAATAATTTAAATCACGGCCTCCCTCCCCCCACCCTTTGCTGATCTGCTAGGCATGGGCACAGTGAGCCCCTAAAATGCCCAGTAATTTAAATCTCAGACCCCCTTTCTCCCCGCTTTGCTCCTGTGCCAACTATGGGCACAGCGACCATCTATAATCCCCAAGGATTTGAATGGTAGCCCCCCCGGTCTCCCCCCCCCTTTGCTGCTTTGCCAGGCATGGGCGCAGCCAGCCCCTAAAATGCCCAATAATTTAAATCACAGCCTCCCTCCCCCCCCCCTTTGCTGCTGTGCCAGCCATGAGAACAGTGACTCCATAAAATGGCAGATATTTAAATGGCAGCCTCCCTTTCTCCCCCCCTTTGCTGCTATGCCAGCCATGGGCACAATGAGCATTGGCACAGTGCACAGAGCATTGGCCATTGGCACAGTGAGCCTCTAAAAGCAATAATAATTTAAATGACACCCTCCCTTTCTTCCCCCCTTTGCTGCTGTGGGAGCCATGGGCACAGTGAGCCCCTGAAAGGCCCAATAATTTGAATCACAGCCTCCTTTCCCCCTGCTTTACTGCTGTGCCAACCGTGGGCACAGCAAGCCCCTAAAATGCCCCATAATTTAAATCAGACACCCCATTTATCCCCCCCTTTGCTGCTGTACCAACCATGGGTACAGTGAGCCCCTAAAATGCCCCATAATTTAAATCAGACGCCCTTTCTCCCTGCTTTGCTGCTGTACCAACCATGGGCACAGCAACCATCTAAAATGCCCAATGATTTAAATTGTAGCCCCTCTTTCTCCCCCCACTCTGGTGCTGTGCCAGCCAGGGCACAGTAAGCCCCTAAAATGCCCCATAATTTAAATCACAGACCCCCTTTCCCCCTGCTTTGCTGCTGTGCCAACCATGGGCACAGCAACCATCTAAAATGCCCAATGATTTAAATTGTAGCCCCCCTTTCTCCCCCCTTTCCTACTGTGCCAGGCATGGGCACAGTGAGCCCCTAAAATGCCCAATAATTTAAATCATAGACCCCCCTTTCTCCCGTTGTGCCCATGCGGGCACAGCATGAAAGAGGACGCAAAAGGGAGCTATAATTTAAATTATTAGGCAGCGGCTTGGGGGGGGTTGAGCCTTGGCAGAGCCCCTAAAATACCCCGTGATTTCAATCACAGCCTCCCTTTCTCCCCCCCCCATTCCTGCTGTGCCAGCCAGGGGAACAGTGACCCCCTAAAATGCCCAATAATTTAAATTACACCACCGTTTCCCCCTTTGCCCTTAGCTCTGCCTAGAGCCCCCCCCCGGTCCTAAACCTCCGCCCCCCCACCAAGCCGCCTCCTAATAATTTAAATTACGCCTCCCTTTTGCGTCCTCTGTCATGCTGTGTCCCCCCCCCCCCCGTGGACATAACGGTCCCCTAACTGCCCGGTCATTTAAACTTCAACGGACATCCTGGCCCCGCCCCTCGGAGAGGGAAGCGCCACGGAAGCCTCGGGGGGGCGCTCTCTCCGTGGCTCTTGGGGGGCCGGACCCCTGAGTGGGGAGACCGTCCCCCGCTGGCGACGCGCAAGGGGGCGGGCGGGTTGGGGGCCGCTGCGCCCATTTTACACACGCGCGGGAGAACTGAGGCCACGGAGGGAGAGAGGGTGGGGCGGGCAGGTGGGCGGGCGCCGGCGGCCATCGCTGAGTCCTGAGGGCAGCCTCCCAGCCCGGCCGCTTCCCACGGCAGACGGCTGGTCCCTGGCGGCCGTGGCAGATGCCCCCTAAAATTCCCCCCACCCACGCCGAGCAGGGACCCCTTAGCTTGGCCGCGAACCCCCCCCTGGCCAAATCCTCCCTCCAGCAAAGCCGGCCCCCACCCAAGCCCACCAGGGGCCCCTTAGCTCGGCCGAGACCCCCAACTGCCCAAAAACTCCCCCCAGCAAAGCTGCCCCCAACCAGGCAGGGCAGGGACCCTTAAGTCGGCCGAGCCTCCCCCCCCACTGCCGAAAACCTCCCCACGGCCAAGCCGCCCCCCACTCAGGCAGGGCAGGGACCCCTTAAGTCGGCCGAGCCTCCCTCCCCTGCCCTAAAAAGTCTCCCCAGCAAAGCCGCCCCCCACCCAATCCAACCAGGGACCCCTTAGCTCGGCCGCCCCCCCCCCTCTACCCAAAACCTCCCCACGGCCAAGCCGCTCCCCCCCAAGCCAACCAGGGACCCCTTAGCTCGGCCGCCGCCCCCCCCCACTGCCCAAAACCTCCAGCCGGGCAGCCCGCCGCCCCCCCCCACTGCCCAAAACCTCCAGCCGGGCAGCCCGCCCCCCACCCAACCCTTGCAGGGACCCCCACCACTTCCCAAAACCTCCAGCCGGGCAGCCCGCCCCCCACCCAACCCTTGCAGGGACCCCCCCCCACTTCCCAAAACCTCCAGCCGGGCAGCCCGCCCCCCACCCAAGCCGCGCAGGAACCCCTTAACTCGGCTTAGACCCCCCCCCCACACTTCACAAAACCTCCAGCTGGCCAACCCGCCCCCCACCCAAGCCGTGCAGGGACCCTTAACTGGGCCGAGACCCGCCCCCCACTTCCCAAAACCTCCACCCGGCCAACCCGCCCCCCTCCCAATCCGCGCAGGGACCCCTTAACTCGGCCGAGACCCCCCCGCTGCCCAAAACCTCAGCCCGCCCGCCCCCCACCCAAGCCGCGCAGGGACCCCTTAACTCGGCCGAGACCCCCCCGCTCCCCAAAACCTAAATCATGACCCCCCCCTTTGCTGCTCTGCCAACCACGACCTTCAAAAACGCCCATCGGTTTATTGAGGAGCTCCCGTTCCCCCCCCCTTTCCTGCCACGCCGCCTCTAACGGCTGCCGGGGAAAAGCGCGGGAGTTTTCCTTCCAGGCTGCACTGCTCTGAAACCGCCACCAGATGTCGCCCGGGCCTTGTAGAGCGAGGGCGGGCGGGGCTTCCAGGAGCGTTGCCAAGGGCGTTGCTATGGAGACAGTCTATGCGGGTCAGTCTCAGAGGGCCCGGGCAGCGAGTGGTGAGGGCTAGAGCGTCCGCACGCAACAGACTAGGACTTCCGGGTCATAGGGCCGGCCCTCCAAGATGCGAGGGCGAGAGCGTCGCGGAATAGACTTTCCGGGTCAGAGGGCAGACAATAGAGTCAGATATAGACCGTCCTCCTACGACAGTATAGGACTTCCGTGGCAGAGGGCATACTCTCTGAGAGGCCAAGGGCAGAGCGTCGCCGATAGACTTTCGAGGCGGTTCCGTCTCAGGAGTAGGCGGGCCGGAGGGTTGGCAGGTAGGCCTTCCGGGCGCCTGTTTGCGAGGGCCGGAGCCTGGCTGTGGGGACAATCTAGGAAGGGCGTCTCGTAGGCCCCGGCAAGGACGGAGGGGAGCTCTAGCAGCGGGGAAACAAGGGGGAAGATGACGGCGACGGACCCCCTGCCTGCTTCCGCCCTCTTGGCGCCATCCGTGGGCACAGTGAGCCCCCAAAATGCCTGACTATATAGATAACACCCCCCCTTTTGCTACTACGCCAACCAGGGGCACAGTGAGCCCCTAAAATTCCCAAGAATTTTAATGTTAGTATCTCTTTTCTTCTGTGCCAACCACGAGCACAATGATCCGCTAAAATGGTCAATATTTTAAAATGTAGCCCCTCTTTCTCCCCTCCCCCTTCGCTACTGTGCGACCCATGGGCACAGTGAACCCCTAAAATGCCCAGTAATTTAAATCTCAGACCCCCTTTCTCCCCGCTTTGCTCCTGTGCCAACTATGGGCACAGCGACCATCTATAATCCCCAAGGATTTGAATGGTAGCCCCCCGTTGTCCCCCCCCCTTTGCTGCTTTGCCAGGCATGGGCGCAGCCAGCCCCTAAAATGACCGATAATTTAAATCACGGCCTCCCTCCCCCCCCTTTCCTGCTCTGCTAGGCATGGGCACAGTGAGCCCCTAAAATGCCCAATAATTTAAATCTTAGCCCCCCGTTCTCCCCCCTTTTGCTGCTGTGCCAGCCATGAGCACAATGAGCATTGGCACAGTGCACAGAGCATTGGCCATTGGCACAGTGAGCCCATAAAAGCGATAATAATTTAAATGACACCCTCCCTTTCTTCCCCCCTTTGCTGCTGTACCAACCATGGGTACAGTGAGCCCCTAAAATGCCCCATAATTTAAATCACAGACCCCCTTTCTCCCTGCTTTGCTGCTGTACCAACCATGGGCACAGCATCCATTTAAATGCCCAATGATTTAAATTGTAGCCCCTCTTTCTCCCCCCACTTTACTGCTGTGCCAACCATGGGCACAGTGAGCCCCTAAAATGCCCAATAATTTAAATCACGGCCTCCCTCCCCCCCCCCTTTGCTGATCTGCTAGGCATGGGCACAGTGAGCCCCTAAAATGCCCAGTAATTTAAATCCCAGACCCCCTTTCTCCCCGCTTTGCTCCTGTGCCAACTATGGGCACAGCGACCATCTATAATCCCCAAGGATTTGAATGGTAGCCCCCCGTTCTCCCCCCCCTTTGCTGCTTTGCCAGGCATGGGCGCAGCCAGCCCGTAAAATGCCCAATAATTTAAATCACAGTCTCCCTTTCTGCCCGCTCTTCGCTATTGTGGCAGCCATGGGCACAGTGAGCCAATAAAATGCCCAATAATATAAATCACAGTCTCCCTTTCTGCCCCCCCCCTTCGCTATTGTGGCAGCCATGGGCACAGTGAGCCCCTCAAATGCCCAATAATTTAAATCTTAGCCCCCCGTTCTCCCCCCTTTTGCTGCTGTGCCAGCCATGAGCACAATGAGCATTGGCACAGTGCACAGAGCATTGGCCATTGGCACAGTGAGCCCATAAAAGCGATAATAATTTAAATGACACCCTCCCTTTCTTCCCCCCTTTGCTGCTGTACCAACCATGGGTACAGTGAGCCCCTAAAATGCCCCATAATTTAAATCACAGACCCCCTTTCTCCCTGCTTTGCTGCTGTACCAACCATGGGCACAGCAACCATCTAAAATGCCCAATGATTTAAATTGTAGCCCCTCTTTCTCCCCCCCCCCCTTTACTGCTGTGCCAACCATGGGCACAGTGAGCCCCTAAAATGCCCAATAATTTAAATCACAGACCTCCTTTTTCCCCGCTTTCCTGCTGTGCCAACCATAGGCACAGCGACCATCTAAAATGCACAATGATTTAAATTGTAGCCCTGCTTTCCCCCCCTTTCGTACTGTGCCAGGCATGGGCACAGTGAGCCTCTAAAATGCACAAGAATTTAAATTATAGACCCCCTTTCTCCCCGCTTTGCTGCTGTGCCAACCATGGGCACAGCAACCATTGTAGCCCCTCTTCCCCCCCCCCCTTTCCTACTGTGTAAGGCATGGGCACAGTGAGCCCCTAAAATGCCCCATTATTTAAATCACAGACCCCCTTTCTCCCCGCTTTGCTGCTATGTCAACCATGGGCACAGCAACCATCTAAAATGCCCTTAAAATACCTAATAATTTGAATTACAGTCCCCCCTTTTTTCTCAGCCTCCCTTTCTCCCCCCCCCCCTTTGCTGCTGTGCAAGCCATGGGCACAGTGAGCCCCTAAAATGCCCAATAATTTAAATCACAGACCCCCTTTCTCAATGCTTTGCTGCTGTGCCAACTTTGGGAACAGTGAGCTCCTAAAATGCCCCATAATTTAAATCACGGATCCCCTTTCTCCCCGCTTTGCTGCTGTACCAACCATGGGCACAGCGACCATCTAAAATGCCCAATGATTTAAATTGTAGCCCCCCTTTCTCCCCCCTTTCCTACTGTGCCAGCTATGGGCACAGTGAGCCCCTAAAATGCCGAACAATTTAAATTACAGCCACCGTTTCCCCCCTTACCCAGGCGGAGACCCTCCACGCCCCAAACCTCCCCTCGGCCAAACTGCCCCCGCCCAGGCCTCGCAGGGACCCTTTAGCTCGGCAGAGCCCCCCCCCCCGGCCCAAAACCTCCCCCATGGCCACAAGGAGCCGCTAAAATATCCACAAATTTAAACCATAACCTCCCCTTTGCTGCTGTGCAAACCATGGGCGCAGCGACCCACTAAAAAGCCCATCGGTTTATGGAGGAGCCCCCATGTTCGCCCCCTTTCCTGCCGCGCCGCCTCTAACGGTCCGGGGAAAAGCGCGGGCTTCCCTTCCCGGCTGCAGTGCTCCCGAACCGCCACCAGATGTCTCCCGGGCCTGAGAGAGCGGGCGGGCGGGGCTCCCGAGAGCCGTTGCCAAGGGCGTTGCTATGGAGACTTTCTAGGCGGATCAGTCTCACAGGGCCCGGGCAGCGAGTGGAGAGGGCTAGAGCGTCCTCACGTGAAGGCGAGGACGTCCGGGCCAGAGGGCAGACCCTCCGAGTTATGAGGGCAAGAGCGTCGCCGGATAGGCTTTCTTGTAGCTTCCGGGTCAGAGAGTGGACAATAGAGGCATAAGAGATAGAGCGTCCTCCTGTAACAGTATAGGACTTCCGTGGCAGAGGCCGTGCCCTCTGAGAGGCCAAGGGCAGAGCGTCGCCCGATAGACTTTCGAGGCGCTTCCGTCTCAGAAGGAGGCGGGCCCTAGGGTTGGCAGGTAGGCCTTCCGGCCGCCTGTTTCCAAGGACCGAAGCCTGGCTCTAGAAGCGGGAAAAGGAGGAGGAGGGCGAGGAACCCGCTGCCCCCCTCGGAATTCCTCTGCCCTCTTGGCTACATCCATGGGCACAGTGAGCCCCCCAAATGCCTAATTATTTCGATAAGACCCACCTTTTCTCACCTTTTCACTGCTGTGCCAACCAGGGGCACAGTGAGCCCCTAAAATAGCCAATTTTAATTAAGTTAAATAGGTATAATTGAAATGTGTGAATATAATGTTTTTTTTTATTAGTATTAGTATTTTTTTTATTAGTATTAAAACAATTATTATTTTTGCGTTATTGTTACAGCCTTTTGCCGTCAGGTATATTTTGCAGTAGAATGGTCTTATTCCAATAAAAAAAATCCAAATCCCCCCCCCAAATTCCTAAAATAGCCAATAATTTAAATTGTAGTCTTTCTTTCCTACTATACCAACCATGAGAAAAGTGAGCCCCTAAAATGACAAAAAAATTTAAATTGTAGTCTCCCTTTCCTGCTGTGCCAACCACGAGCACAGTGATCAATAAAATGGTCAATATTTTCAATTGCAGCTCCTCTGTCTCCCCCTTTGCAGCTGTGCCAACCATGGGCACAGTGAGCCCCTAAAATGGCCAATAATTTAAATCACAGCCTCACTTTCTCCCCGCCCCCCTTCCTCCCCCCCTTTGCTGCTATGCCAGTCAAGGGCACAGTGAGCCCCTAACATGCCCTATAATTTAAATCACAGCCTCCCTTTCTCTGCCCCCCCTTGCTGCTGTGCAAACCATGGCCACAATGAACCCCTAAATACCCAATAATTTGAATTATAGTCTCCTTCATTCTCTTTTCCACTGAGCCAGCCATGGGTGCACCTAGCCCCTAAAATGCCCAAGAATTTAAACCACAGCCTCCCTCCGCCCATTTGCTGCTCTGCAAACCATGGGCACAGTGAACCCCTAAAATGCCCATTAATTTAAATCACAGACCCCCTTTCTCCCCTCTTTGCTACTCTACCAACCATGGGCACAGCGACCATCTAAATACCCAATGATTTAAATTGTAGCCCCTCTTTATCACCCCAGTTTGCTGCTGTGCCAGCCATGGGCACAGTGAGCCCCTAAAAAACCCAATAATTTAAATCAGAACTCCTTTCTCCCCTCCTTTGCTGCTGTGCCAACCATGGGCACAATGAGCCCCTAAAATGGGCAATAATTTAAATCCCAGACCCCCTTTCTCCCCTCTTTGCTGCTTTAGCAACCATGGGCACAGCAACCATCTAAAATGCCCAATGATTTAAATTGTAGCCCCTCTTTCTCCCCCCATTCTGCTGCTGTGTCAGGCATGGGCACAGTGAGCCCCTAAAATGGCCAATAATTTAAATCCCATACCCCCTTTCTCCCCTCTTTGCTGCTGTACCAACCATGGGCACAGCACCATTTAAATGCCCAATGATTTAAATTGTAGCCCCTCTTTCTCTCCCCCTTTCCTACTGTGCCAGCCATGGGCACAGTGAGCCCCTAAAATGGCCAATAATTTAAATCCCAGACCCCCTTTCTCCCCTCTTTGCTACTGTACCAACCAGGGGTACAGCAACCATCTAAAATGCCCAATGATTTTAATTGTAGCCCCTCTTTCTCTCCCCCTTTCCTACTGTGCCAGCCATGGGCACAGTGAGCCCCTAAAATGGCCAATAATTTAAATCCCAGACCCCCTTTCTCCCCTCTTTGCTGCTGTACCAACCAGGGGTACAGCAACCATCTAAAATGCCAATGATTTAAACTGTAGCCCCCCTTTCTCCCCCGCACTCTGCTGCTGTGCCAGCCATGGGCACAGTGAGCCCCTAAAATGCCCAATAATTTAAATCATGGACCCCCCTTTCTCCCATTGTGCCCATGCGGGCACATCATGAAAGAGGACGCAAAAGGGAGCTATAATTTAAATTATTAGGCGGCGGCTTGGGGGGGGGGTTGAGCCTTGGCAGAGCCCCTAAAATACCCAATGATTTCAATCACAGCCTCCCTTTCTCCCCCCTTTGCTGCTGTGCCAACCATGGCCACAATGAGCCCCTAAAATGCCCTTTAATTTAAATCACAGACCCCCTTTCTCCCCCTCTTTGCTGCTGTACCAACCATGGGCACAGCAACCATCTAAAATGCCCAATGATTTAAATTGTAGCCCCTCTTTCTCCCCCCCCCCTTTCGTACTGTGCCAGGCATGGGCACAGTGAGCCCCTAAAATGCCCAATAATTTAAATCATGGACCCCCCTTTCTCCCATTGTGCCCATGCGGGCACATCATGAAAGAGGACGCAAAAGGGAGCTATAATTTAAATTATTAGGCAGCGGCTTGGGGGGGGTTGAGCCTTGGCAGAGCCCCTAAAATACCCAATGATTTCAATCACAGCCTCCCTTTCTCCCCCCCCCCATTCCTGCTGTGCCAGCCAGGGGAACAGTGACCCCCTAAAATGCCCAATAATTTAAATTACACCACCGTTTCCCCCTTTGCCCTTAGCTCTGCCTAGAGCCCCCCCCCCGGTCCTAAACCTCCGCCCCCCCACCAAGCCGCCTCCTAATAATTTAAATTGCGGCTCCCTTTTGCGTCCTCTGTCATGCTGTGCCCCCCCCGTGGACATAACGGTCCCCTAACTGCCCGGTCATTTAAACTTCAACGGACATCCTGGCCCCGCCCCTCGGAGAGGAAAGCGCCACGGAAGCCTCTGGGGGGCGCTCTCTCCGTGGCTCTTGGGGGGCCGGACCCCTGAGTGGGGAGACCGCCCCCCCGCTGGCGACGCGCAAGGGGGCGGAAGGGTTGGGGGCCGGTGCGCCCATTTTACACGCGCGCGGGAGAACTGAGGCCACGGAGGGAGGGAGGGTGGGCAGGCAGGTGGGCGGGCGCCGGCGGCCATCGCTGAGTCCTGAGGGCAGCCTCCCAGCCCGGCCGCTTCCCACGGCAGACGGATCCTCCCTGGCGGCCGTGCAGATGCCCCCTAAAATTCCCCCCACCCACGCCGCGCAGGGACCCCTTAGCTTGGCCGCGAACCCCCCCTGCCCAAATCCTCCCCCCAGCAAAGCCGCCCCCCCCAAGCCAACCAGGGACCTCTTAGCTCGGCCGAGGCCCCCCCACTGCCCAAAAACTCCCCACAGCAAAGCCGCCCCCCACCCAGGCAGGGCAGGGACCCCTTAACTCGGCCGCGAACCCCCCCTGCCCAAATCCTCCCTCCACCAAAGCCGCCCCCCACCCAAGCCGCGCAGGGACCCCTTAACTCGGCCGAGACCCCCCCCACTTCCCAAAACCTCCAGCCGGCCAAGCCGCCCCCCACCCAAGCCGCGCAGGGACCCCTTAACTCGGCCGAGACCCCCCCCACTTCCCAAAACCTCCACCCGGCCAACCCATCCCCCACCCAAGCCGCGCAGGGACCCCTTACCTCGGCCGAGACCCCCCCCCCCACTTCCCAAAACCTCCAGCCCGCCCCCCACCCAAGCCGCGCAGGGACCCCTTAAGTCGGCCGAGACCCCCCCCACTTCCCAAAACCTCCAGCCCGCCCCCCACCCAAGCCACGCAGGGACGCCTTAACTCGGCCGAGACCCCCCCCCACTTCCCAAAACCTCCAGCCCGCCCCCCACCCAAGCCACGCAGGGACCCCTTAACTCGCCCAGGACCCCCCCCCACTTCCCAAAACCTCCACCCGGCCAACCCACCCCCCACCCAAGCCGCGCAGGGACCCCTTAACTCGCCCAGGACCCCCCCCCCCACTTCCCAAAACCTCCAGCCGGCCAACCCGCCCCCCACCCAAGCCACGCAGGGACCCCTTAACTCGCCCAGGACCCCCCCCCCCCACTTCCCAAAACCTCCACCCGGCCAACCCACCCCCCACCCAAGCCGCGCAGGGACCCCTTAACTCGCCCAGGACCCCCCCCCCCACTTCCCAAAACCTCCAGCCGGCCAACCCGCCCCCCACCCAAGCCGCGCAGGGACCCCTTAAATCGCCCAGGACCCCCCCCCCACTTCCCAAAACCTCCACCCGGCCAACCCACCCCCCACCCAAGCCGCGCAGGGACCCCTTAACTCGCCCAGGACCCCCCCCCCCACTTCCCAAAACCTCCAGCCCGCCCCCCACCAATCCGCGCAGGGACCCCTTAAGTCGGCCGAGACCCCCCCCCACTTCCCAAAACCTCCAGCCCGCCCCCCACCCAAGCCGCGCAGGGACCCCTTAACTCGGCCGAGACCCCCCCCCACTTCCCAAAACCTCCAGCCGGCCAACCCGCCCCCCACCCAAGCCGCGCAGGGACCCCTTAAATCGCCCAGGACCCCCCCCCCCACTTCCCAAAACCTCCACCCGGCCAACCCACCCCCCACCCAAGCCGCGCAGGGACCCCTTAACTCGCCCAGGACCCCCCCCCCCACTTCCCAAAACCTCCAGCCCGCCCCCCACCAATCCGCGCAGGGACCCCTTAAGTCGGCCGAGACCCCCCCCCCACTTCCCAAAACCTCCAGCCCGCCCCCCACCCAAGCCGCGCAGGGACCCCTTAACTCGGCCGAGACCCCCCCGCTGCCCAAAACCTCCCCCCAACAAAGCAGCGCAGGGACCCCTTAGCTCGGCCGCCGCCCCCCCCCCACTGCCCCCAAACTCCCCCCAGCAAAGCCGCCCCCCACCCAAGCCAACCAGGGACCCCTTAGCTTGGCCGCCGCCCCCCCCCCACTATCCAAAACCTCCCCACCACCACACGGAGCCCCTAAAATACCCACAGATTTAAATCATAGCCTCCCCATTGCTGCCGTGCCAACCATGGGCTCAGCGACCTTGAAAAACGGCCATTGACTTATAGAGGAGCCCCCCTTGCCCCCCCTTTCCTGCCGCGCCCCTCTAACGGCTGCCGGGGAAAAGAGCCGAGTTTCCCTGCCCGGCTGCAGTGCTCCGCATCCGCCACCAGGTGTCGCCCGGGCCTTGTAGAGAGAGGGCGGGCGGGGCTTCGAGAGCGTTGCCAAGGGCGTTGCTATGGAGACTTTCTAGGCGGCTGCGTCTCAGAGGGCCCTGCCTCGGAGGCGCCCTTCCTAGATTGTCCCTAGAGCCAGGCTGCGGCCTTCGGAATCAGGCAGCCGGAAGGCCTACCTGCTAACCCTACGGCCCGCCTCCCTCTGGGACGGAACCGCCACCATAGTCTATCGGGCGACGCTCTGCCCTTGGCCTCTCAGAGAGCAGGCCCTCTGTGACGGAAGTCCTATACTGTCGCAGGAGGACGCTCTATATCCTACGCCTCTATTGTCTGCCCTCTGACCCGGAAGCTCCTTGAAAGTCTATGTAGAGACGCTCTAGCCCTCGTATCTTGGAGGGCCGGCCCTATGACCCGGAAGTCCTAGTCTGTCGCGTGTTGACGCTCTACCCGTCAGCACTCGCTGCCCGGGCCCTCTGAGACTGAGCCGCCTAGAAAATGTCCATAGCAACGCCCTTGGCAACGCTCTCGAAGCCCCGCCCGCCCTCTCTCTACAAGCCCGGGCGACACCTGGTGGCGGTTCCGGAGCACTGCAGCCGGGCAGGGAAACTCCGGGCTTTTCCCGGCAGCCGTTAGAGGGGCGTGGCAGGAAGGGGGGGCAATGGGGGCTCCTCTACAAATCAGTGGGCATTTTGGGGGTCGCTGTGCTGAGGGCTGGCACAGCAACAAAGTGGGGAGAAAGGGAGTCTGTGATTTAAATTACTGGGGATTTTAGGGGGTCCCTGTGCCCATTGTTTGCACAGCAGCAAAAGTGGAGGCAAAAGGGGGTTGCAATTTAAATTTAAACTTCTATGCTGTATGGGGGCGATGGGAACCTTTGTCTAAATTGAGTCAAAATATCACTTTCTACACTGTGTGGGGAAGATGGGAACTGCTACCCAAACTGAATAGAAACCCCACTTTATGAGCATTATGGGGAAGATGGGAACTGCAGCCCAAGCTGAATAGAAACCCCACTTTATGAGTTTTGTGGGGAAGATGGGAACTGCAGCCCAAGCTGAATAAAAACCCCTCTCCATGCTGTGTGGGGATGATGGGAGCTGCTACCCAAACTAAATAGAAGCCCCACTTTATAAGCTTTATGGGGAAGATGGGAACTGCCCCCAAACTGAATAGAAACCCCACTGTGTGCTGTGTGGGGAGGATGGGAACTGCTGCCCCACAGTTCCCGCCAGCATTCATCTCCATTTCCTGTTCTCAGGTGGCCTTCCTGCAATGCTGCGGCCCCCACCCAATACCCCTTCGCCCAGGGCCAGTTCTGTGGGTTCAGCATGGGGGCATCTCCCTCCAGGCACCCCCAGGGACTGGCAGGGCAGGAGAGCTTGCACGAGGCAGCACGTCCCGGTCAGCTGTGGGAAATTGGGGGTGGGTTCACACTGCTATTCGGGGGAGGGGGAGAAAGTGCTGCCAGAAATCCTTGTGGGGAGAAACCATCACACCGAAAAGAGCTGCCAAGTGTGCCGTCCATCCATTGCGAGGCTGGGAAGGCTCAGGCTGCCCGAAGGAGGGAGAGGCCTGGACCCCTCAAGCGAACGTGTCTTCTCTGGCCACAGCGGGTGGAGGTTTCCCGCCTTGGTTTGACCTGCACAACCCATGCCAGTCCCTGGAAGGAGAGGCGTGCGGAAGTTGACCATTGGTCACTCCTGCGCTCGGGGGAGAGGCAACCGTGTCCTGGCAACCTTGGTGTTCAAGGCTTCTGCAAGAGCTCAAGGTTGGGGCTGGTGCCTCGGGAGAAAAGAGGGAGCAGGAATGCCACGGGCCCCACGGACCTCCTCCCGCCGCAGAAAGGGTTTCTCCAAGCTATGGGGAGTATGGGAGGGCAATGCAGGTGCAGCAGAGGTTCTTACTGCCAGCTACTGTGTGTGAAAATGAGAAACCATCCAAATATTATCCAGTGAGATCAATGTGGTCCCTTAATGCAGCCTGGGGTTCGAATCTACCCCGATGCAAGCTGTCCCAGGGGCCCTCGAGCCAGCGACTCTCTTACAGCAGAGCCCACCTCACAGGGCCAAAGGCAAGACCCCTACGCAAGGACACCCAGGGGGGCCATGCAGCAACTGTGGGCAGGAGGGGTCCTGGAGAGAGAAGGGTCCCCAAAACCACACACCTCTCTTCTTGGCTCACACCCCTAGAACTGTCACAGTGACAGGAAGCCCTTCTCAACAAAACAAAAGCCCGTGCGTAGCCCTCCAAACTGAAGCACACACAAGGTTGTGATCAAAAGAAATGGGATTTATTTTGACAGACACGTAACTGCTACAAGGACCTTCCACAGGCATGGCAGGTACTTGGTTATGGGGTTTGGGGGGGAGGGAGGAAGCAGCCATGACTTCATGACATCTTCAAAGTAGTCAGCCACCCACTCCCCTCAATACACCATCCCGCCACCCCCCCAAGCACAGCCACGTTCCCACCCGCCTCCTCCTCTTTGCCAGATTGCCCTCCGTGGCGTGGAAGGTCACCAG
>JAUMIR010000013.1:26918307-27085807 GCA_030847615.1 Gambelia wislizenii | reverse complement strand
TTATTTTTTTAAGAATATTTTCAAGCCATGAATACTCAAATCCGTGAATGTCAAATCCATGAATGTGGAGGGACAACTGTACACTGAATAGAGATGCATTAAAGAAATACATATTTTTGATTGGAAAGTCTGTGAGGACAAAAGCAGCAAAATTTCCGCAAGGCTACCTTTCTGTCCGGTTAGCACCATTCTTTATTTTTCAATTAATTTGCTTTAATCCATGTTGACCAGGCCAGCTGTTCAGCGAGGAGTTTAACAAGGTGAACATCCTGAGGAAAGTGCCGGTTTTGAAAGACGGAGACTTCACTTTGGAAGAGAGGTGAGATCATGATGGTGATGAGGATAGTAATAATAATAATAATAATAATAATAATAATATGGATTTCCTCCTAGTCCTGGAACTCACAGAAGCTCAGATTAAAAAACACAGTTTGGTAAAATCTTAGACAACAACAAGAAGAAAAAAACCCCTAGTAATTAAACTAGGTATGGAATTTAAAAAGTTTTAAATATATTCACATTTAAGAGGGAAAAAAATGGGCCAATCCTTCTTATCAAGTTTCCCAAAAGTCTGTTGTGATGATTACTCCACCCTGACACCTAACACTGTAGAAATATGAAGTCGAAGGCTTCCACGGCCGGCATCCATAGATTTTCCTTGCGTTTTTTTCCGGGCTGTGAGGCCGTTTTCTGGAAGAGTTTATTTCTGACATTTCGCCTGCATCTGTGGCTGGCATCTTCCAGAACACAGGCTCACAGCCCATTAAAAAACCAAAGAAAATTTACTGTACAAATAACACAGTTTGATACCGCTTTAACTGCCATGGCTCCATCTGACATAAACCCTGGGATTTGTAGGGTTTTTTTGCAAGGTGTCAGCAGTCTTTGGCAAAAAAGGCTAAAAAAGGGCCTTGTAAAACTACAAATCCCAGGACCCCATAGAATAAGAGTGACAGCACTTAAATCTGGTGTCAGACTGCATTATTTCTACAGTATTAATTGATCTTATCAATTTAATGTGTTAAATTTGCACATGATGTGTATGGATAGAGCTATAAGCGTTCCCGGTCACCATGTAATCCTCCTCCTCTTGCCCATTCCTTAGTCTTTTGCTCCAAATTCCCCAAAACATAAAGGAAGCTCTTTTTTCCCCCACCCTAATCTGAATTTATCTCTTTGACGCTCTCCTTCCGACCCCCACGCCCGGCCCGATCCGAAACAGCACCGCCATCCTCCTCTACTTGACCCGCAAATACAACACGCCCAGCAACTGGTACCCGCCGGACATGAAGAAACGGGCGCGGGTGGACGAGTTCCTGGCCTGGCAGCAAACCAACATCCGGCCCTGCGCTTCCAAGATCTTGTGGCTCCGGGTAACGCCAGGGGAAGACGGGGCTGAGGGGAGTGCGCAACCTCCGGCCGCGGGGCCAAATCAGCCTTGTTTTTTTTCCTGGCCATAGCAGAATTTGCATTTATTAAAAACCATCAAACCACTTAAATGCATTAAGTGGAAGAACATAATATTCTTAATATTCTCTAGTCAACATCCCAGTCATTTTAGTTCCTTTATTAATTAATAGAATAAAAGTTGGGTCCGCCAAAGGCCATCTAGTCCAACCCATGGGAAATACCTATGACTACAACATATCTTGTACTTGGCTGTCAAAACTGAAATTGTTGACCTTCTAGCACTGCTCAAGGGCCAAGGTCCATGGGCCGTATCCCCACAAGGAAGCCCAAATTTTCCTCTACCAGTCCCCCTCAAAATGGAGACAGGAATCAGCATTCCTCTGTACTCCCTCTCAACATGGTGAGAATCAATGTTATTCAACAGTCCCTCTCAAAATGGCGACAGGAGGTGACGTTCCTCTAAAATTCCTCTCAAAATGGCAGCAGATGACCTTCCTTTACGGACCCTCTCAAAGTGTCAAATCTCTTGCCACCATTTTGAGAGGGACTACAGAGGAAAACGGGGGCATTTGCGGGGGGGGGGGTAGTATGGCGTCTATTTGTGTGGGGTATTTCTTTCTGTTGCCGTGCATTTGGTGTGGTTTGAAGGGAAAAACTGGTGAGCCAGTAGAAGGACAAGGCCTGCTGAGGGAGAATCGGCATGGCTCCGAGTTCAAGTCCTGCCTCACTGTTTTTGGGTCCTTCAGAAACACAAAGAATCTTTCTTTTTGTAATCTCTCCCCCGATGGCGGGGCCTGGCAGGTGGTGATCCCGCTCTTCCTGGGCCAGCAAATCCCGTCCGAGAAGGTCCAAGACGCCTTGGAGGAGCTGAACATCTCCCTGCAGAAGCTGGAGGAGAAGTTCCTGCAGGACCGGCCCTTCATCATCGGCACCGAGATCTCCCTGGCAGACCTGGTGGCCATCACGGAGCTCATGCAGGTCAGGGAGTCGCGCGGGGCGGGGCGGGAGGGGGCACCGCGTGAATCCTCCGCCAACGTGATATCGGAATGGGGGGAATCGTCTGAACTGGGGCTCCAAGGAAGAGGAGGAGTGTGTATGTCGCTATCTTCTTCCAAAGAAGTAACATTATTGATTTAACTTTGTAAACCACTTGTGCCTGTGGATGCCAAAGTGGTGTATATACACTACAAAAAAAGAGAAATGCATAAAATCAATATCCCATATCCACAGACTGCCAATGATGTTTTAAATTATTATTCACCTGTTTCTACGAATGCAAAAGCAGTGTACAGAGGTCATTAAAAAAAAAGCCATGCATTAAAGCAAAATGATGTAGCTATGTACACAAAAAATAATGTAAACTTTTATTATTTAAAGGCCTTTTTAGACCAGAGTAATCCTGTTTATTTACATTTGTAAACCATGGAGGTCAGGGCAGATTTTTAAAATGGGGCCAAAGAATGTTGAAATGCAGCTGAAACCATCCACAGAACAGGAAACATTCAGAAGTGACCCATTTTTAGAAAGGCCCATGGGGGGGGGGATGAGGTCAAGAGGGCAGTGGCCAAAATCTGACCACCCAAAGGTCACCGTCCACGTGCCCAGGCCACGGGGAGATTAATGCCGGGGATCCCAGCTTTGGAGGGTGCAGATAAAGCCACGTAATCACGCAATAACCCTGAAATTCCGCTTTCGCTGCAGCCCATGGGCGCCGGCTGGGACGTTTTCGAGGGGAGGCCGAAATTGCAGGAGTGGCGTAAACGGGTGGAGATGAACCTGGGGAAGGAGCTGTTCATGGAGGCCCACGCCCGGATCCTCAACAGCCAGGAGCTGAAGAACATCACCATCGACCCGCCCCTCAAAGCCCAAATGAAGCCCATGCTGCTAAAAATGCTGAAATAAACGGGGGCTTGGCATCAGGGCGGGCACCCAGCCAGCCCGCAAGCTCAAGCTCTTCCTTCTCTGGCTCGCCTTCTTTCCAATAAAAAAATAAAGACCTAAGTGGCAGGAGTGGATTTTGAGGCGGAGAGGGATTTTGCACGTGGGTTTGCATGTGATTGCTTGGCAGGAGTGGATTGTGAGGTGGAGAGGGGATTTGCTTGTGGGCGGTGGTTGGCGGAGGGAGGGAAGGAGGGAGGGGATTGGTTGGGTTATTCAGCACAATGGGAAACGAGACATCCCCAAAGTTATATAAATAGATAGATATTTGAGCTGATCTTTTAAAATTTCTCATCCTATATATATTGAGAATGACTGGGATGGCCACTGAAGACTCCCCAAAATCTCCTTCCAGTGGGTAAAAAAAGTCAGTTTTTTCTTTTGCCAGAAGCAGGTCTTGTATAAAGTCAATGGATCTTAAAAGCCTAAATCCCACCCCTGGAAATTATACAGTATTCTATTCAGTATATAAAAGTGAGATATAAATATAAATAAGAGAATTAATATAGGTAGAAACAGAAATAGAAATAGATACAAACAGGATACAATAGATACAATATATACAATAAGGAGCATGATGATAAACATAAATACAAAAGTGGGATTTCAATATAAATAGAAAGAGTTTTATTAGAAAATGGATGTAAATAGAGATGTAAGAAGTGTGATTATGCAGAAGTAGGACACCAATATAAATAGTTTTATTATAATAGAAATAGATGGAAGCAGAGATGCAACAAGTATGGTTATGCAAAAGTGGGGTACAAATAAAAATAGTTTGAATGTAAATAGAAATGAATGGAAATCTAAGTATAAGGAATGCGATGATATAAAAGAAGGGTATACTGTATAGAATTTTATAAACAGGAAGGGATAACAGTAGAGATATAAGTTGATGATATAAAAGGGGTATAAATATAAATAGAGTTTAATCATGAACAGAAAGGGATGGAAGTAGAGATATAAGGAGTGTGATGATGTAAAAGTGGGAAACAAATATAGATAGAGTTTTAATATAAATACAAAATTATATTATTATTTTTTATTATTTATTTATTTGTTTCTTTGTTACTACTGTGGGGGGTCCATGCCCTCCTTGTTCTCTTAGGGAGGTGCGGCCTTGCCTCCGGCCCAATCCCCGGCCTCTCCTGAGGGGCGGCGCCGGGGGAGGCGCCTCGGGCCTCGGCCTTCTTTCGCTCCCTCCCTCCCTCGGAGAGACAAGAACCCTCCGTCTTCCCATCATGCCCTTCGTGGAGCTGGAGACCAGCCTCCCCTCCGAGCGCCTCCCGCCGGACCTGCCGGCCAAGCTGTGCCGGGCGGCGGCCGAGATTCTAGGAAAGCCCGAGGAGGTGCGAGGGGGGGCCGACTAGGCCGCGGGGAAGCCTCGGGCTCGCGTAGCCCGGGAGGCCGCCTTGCCCCTCGCCTCAGGCGGACACTCCTCAACCCTCGCCCCGCCGATATAGATATATACCCCCCCATTTATTTATTTTGTTATTCATTCATTTATTCTTTCTTTCTTTCTCCGCTCAGCGGGTGTCGGTGACGGTGAAGGGCGGCGTGGCCATGGTGGTCTGCGGCGGGGTCTCCGCCCCGGGGGCCCTCCTGTCGGTCTCCTCGGTGGCCGTGGTGGGCTCGGCCGAGCAGAACCGGCAGCACAGCGCCCGCTTCTTCGAAGTCCTCGGCCGGGAGCTCGGACTCGCCCCGGAGCGGTGAGGGAGGGAGGGGAGGAAAAGAAAATGGGGTCAGTCTAGATGGCCTCTGGGCGACTCGCCCCGGGAAGAGGCAGCCCTTTGAATACAATGAGGGTTTCCTCTTAGTGTCTGATGGGCTCATTGCAACGAATATGTATGCCTATTTATGATATTATTACATTATGACCCAACTAGGGGGTAAGGCTAGATGACCTCTGTGTAAAAAAAGATAAAAGTTCCCCCTTTTTGATGATAAGGAGGAGGAGGATTTCCTCTTGTTGTTTGCTGGGTTCATTGCAATTAAAAATTATCATTATTATTACATTACAACCCACTGGATTGATGACCTTTGGGTACACTCTGCTGTATAAAAGAAAGGGATCACGATTTCCCCCTTCTTTGAAGATAATGAGGATTTCCTCTCATCGATGACTTCATTGCAAGAAATAGGACAATTTTACGATTATTACATTATAACCCAGCAGGGGTCTGACTACATGACCTCTACAGCCCCTGAACTTTAAAAAAAATGATGATAATGGTGACAATTAAAAGATGGAATTTGGGGGCCCCACCCTCTTTCTCCTTCATCAGTGTGTGGCCGTAAATTAATTACCCCTCTATTTTTCTCTTCTTCCCAAGGATCGTTATCCGGTTCTTCCCTCTGGAGCCCTGGCAGATCGGGAAGAACGGGACCGTCATGACCTTCCTGTGACCATCGAGAGCGGGGTCCCCAAAACCCCTCGTCCCCCACCGGCTCCCCCATCCCAGTTATCCCATAATAATGATCCTTTATCCCATCCCAAACTGGTGTGAATCTTGGCTGGTCCTTTTCTGGTGAGGTTTCCTCGTGGACCAATGCGGGCAGGGAAAGGGGGAAATTCCCTTTTTATTTTAATTTCTCTTTTCTAATTTCTTTCCCCAAACCACCCTCTACCTCCGCACTTCGCACTCATAACCTTTCCTCACTTTAGGGCCAGTTGCATCTGGTTAGAAATCCATCCGACAATAAAACATTTAAAAATGGGTGGCGTATGATTTATTTTTATTTTATTTAAATAATAAATGAAGATTCCCGAATCTTCGTTTGCGAAGAAAAGCCAGAGGAGGAGGATTTAAATAAATAAATCAATAGAAATCCCATTTGAGGAAGTGGTCAAAGTATATCAGGGGGGTTGGCTAGATGCCCTCTAGGGCTCCTCCCAAGTTGTTCTATTATATATTCAACCCAAATCCATCTCTAACCTGCAGCGCAGCCCATTGGATGATGGGATTTGGAGTCATAAGGAACCCACATTTTGCTGGGGTATATTTTTAGCAAAATAGTAGGTTAGGGGGATTTTGGGGCATACACACGCACATATATGCTCTCTAAACCCTTTTCTAACCTGGAGTGTTAAGGGTTTGGCCAACACTGCAGGGCTCTATTGTTTGCATAATTACGTTAGGAGGACTAATTTTAAAGTTAATAGTTAAAGGTTTCCCAAAAAAAAAAAAAAAAAACCCCACAAGAAAAACATTTTAAAAAGGGCAGCAAAGAAAATAGATCATTCTGCCTTTTGGGGAGGGGGGCTTATCAAGACAGCAATGGAAAACTGGAGTGAAGCAATGGGACTTGCAATGTCTATCATTATTTTCACTAATAAAAATATTTGCAACCATACTGTGTATAGCTATAATGGTGTGTGTGCAATAATAGTATAACCACAACAATATCTAGTTCTGTAGCAGATTAAAAAATTTATCCTATCCCCCCAAATTAGCCAATTAATTAGTCTTCACTGACTCCATTCTTGCAAAACAAACCATTAATCTAGAAAAGGACAAAAGGAGACTCTCAAGTAAGTTTCAGAATGGCCGCCTCTACTTTTCGTGAGTCTTTGTCGTCGTGTTGGCCCCGCCCACAGTTTGCGCAGACTCAGTCTATGGCTCCGAACCTCTGCCCTTCTGAGGGCACCATGCTTGATTCCCATTGGGTGGAGGATGCCGGCCAATAAGAGCTCACTTTGCTCCGTTCCAATCCCCCTCCCTCTCCTGTTCTGGCTCCGCCCACCGGCTGGAGCCTTTTTTAAAGCGGGCAGCAGCCCGTCCGGTGCAGCTTTTGTAAGGAAGCCTTTTCTCCCTGCAGGAAGCGGAGCCAGCGGCGGCTGGAGGACCTCAAGGGGCCCCCAGCAGGGAAAGGAAGGCCTGGAGACTCCCACCCCCTTCCCAGGGGTTCCCCCAGCAGCCTGTAAGTTCCCCGGGGCAGAAAGAGGGGAGGAAAGCTCAAATTTAGGGGTGCAGAAAGGGGGGAACCATCCTTACAAGGGAGGAAGAGGGTGGGGGACCCATAGAAAGCAACACCATCCCTCACCATGTGTGCATATTAAGACAGCAAGGGGAGCTTGGTAATTGATATTAATTAGCATCAATATTAGTATTAATACTGTGTATTGGTAGCATAAATTGATTGCAAACGGGGTGTTTTTGTACTATACTGCCATAGTATATTTTATAACTATTGTGCCATGATATGCTCTGCTCTTGTCATTTAATACTGTTTTAAGGAGGAGGACGGAGTGGTTGTTGCACTCTGTTCAGAGTATTATTTTACTATTACTATACCAATAAACTCCTAATAATAGTATTAGGGTGGGCCAGGAGGTGGAGGGAGTAGCTAGAGTAGTAGTTCTGAGTCTTATTTTACTATTGCTATTATTTTACTATTATACAACTATAAATAAGAATGTTACTACAACTAGAAGTGGATAGAAATAGAAACACAACGAGTGTGGGGGGGTAATTAATTAATTATAAGCATAAATAAGAACTCCTAATCACAGTGTTGTAAAACCGACCCTGCAGAGCGGGCCAGGAGGAGGGAGTAGCTACCAGTTATCTATTGTTACGCTGTTCTCTTAAGTATTAGTTTACTATTACTATACGAGTAAACTCCTAATAATAGTAATTGTTAGGTTGTAAAAGCATTACGCTGTCAAACCGACCCTCCGGGGTTGGCCAGGAGTGGGAGGAAGAGGAGTAGGAGGGAGCAGCTACCAGCTAACTATTGTTATGCTATACCCTTGAGTATTATTTTACTATTACTATATATAGATATCAATAATAGTAATTGTTAAGTTGTAGAAGCATTACGCGACTGTCAAACCGACCCTCTGGAGGACGCCTAACAGGCGGTCAGTGCAAATCCTCTTACAAGTTAAATATCCCTTATCCGAAATGCGTTGGACCGGAAGTGATCCATTTTTTTTCAGATTTTGTAATATTTGCATATATACATAACGTGATTGGAACTGGGACACACTATCTCAGCCTTTCATGGGGACATTTCGGATTTTGGAATACTTGCATAGAGATTATCTGGGAGACGGGATCCAAATCTAAACACAAAATTCACATATATTTCTTTTATACACCTGATACACAAATAGCTTGAAGGTCATTTTATACAGAATATTTTTAATAGTTTGGTGCAGGAAACCAATTTTTTTTTTACATTGAACCCTCATTGTAAGCAAAGGTGTCACTATATCTCAGCCACCCATGGGGACAATGTCGGATTTTGGAGCATTTCGGATTTCCTGATAAGGGAGCATCCACCTGTAGTAGTATTATTTGGGCGGTTACCTATTATTATTAATTAATAATTGTAACCGTGGTCTAAAAATGCACTTATGGAATTAAAAAAGGGATGGCAACCCATACTATAGAGTTACGCTGGGTCCTCCAGGGCACTCTATGGTATGTTTTTGCAGGAAGTCGTTTGTTTTAAACGGGTTTTCTATTATCTGCGGTTCCACTTATAAACTGTAAAGTCTGGAAACGCTTCCCCTGCAGATACGGAAGGGCGACCAGTATATATTAAATTTATTACGCCACTGAATTAGTAAGTATATATTAAATAGTTAAGTTAATTAATATAATAAATGGTTTTCAAAATCCCCTTCCTCAGGTCCGTCAGCTGACAGAGAAACGGCAGCAAATTATCTCCCAACATGGTAATTAAAAAACAAAAAACCTTTTGGGGTCTCTCTGGGAGAGAAGGTCCTTGATGAGACTGTTAATTGAAGTGCTTAATCAATATTGTTAATTGTTACTTTCCGCTGGGGCGCTTCCTAGATCCGGATCGCCGCCCTGAACGCCAGCGCCACCGTTGAGGATGACCACGAGGAGACGTTCAAAAGCCACAAAACGCAGACCAAGGAAGCGCAGGTGGGCAGGAAGGTCGCCTCCTTTCCTCTTCCTTCCTTCCTTCCTTCCTCCTCTTTTCTTCTTCCTTCCCCTTCCTTTCTTCTTTTTCTCTTTCTGTTCTCTTTTCCTTCCTTCTCCCTCCCTCCCCTTCTTCCTCTTTCCGTTACTTTATTTCTTTCCTTCCTTCCTTCACTCCTTCTTTCTTCCTCCATTCCTTTCTCCTTCCTTCCTTCATCCATCCTTCCTTCTTTTTCCCTTCCTTCCTCCCATTCCTTTCCCCTCCCTCCCTCATTTCTACTTCCGTCTTTCTTTCTTTCTTTCCTTCTTTCCTTCCTTCCTTCCTTCCTTCCTTCCTTCCTTCCTTCTTCCCTCCTTCTTTTTTCTCTTTCTTTCCTTCTTTCCTCTGTCTTTGCTTTCCCCTTCCTTCCTTCCTTCCTTCCTCCTTTCCTTCCTCCTTTCCTCTCCCTCCCTCCCTCCCTCCCTTCTTGCTTTCTTTCCTTCCTTCTTCTCTCCTTTTTTCTCTTTCTTTCCTTCTTTCCTCTATCTTTGCTTTCCCCTTCCTTCCTTCCTTCCTTCCTTCCTTCCTTCCTTCCTTCCTCCCTCCTTTCCTCTCCCTCCTCCCTCATTTCTCCTCCTTTCTTTCTTTCTTTCCTCCTTCCCTCCTTCTTTTTTCTGTCTTTCTCTACTTCCTTCCATTCCTTTCCTCTTCCATCCTCCCTCCCTTCCTTTTCTTTTGAACACTCATGATACCACATTTCCTCCCTCTTTTAAATAATAATAATTTATTATTATTATTATTATTATTATTAATTAATATGTCAGTCTCGGTCTTCCTTCCCTCCAGGAAGCGGAGGCCTTCGCCTTGTACCACCGAGCCCTCGACCTCCAGAAGCACGACCTCTTCGAAGACTCGGCCAGAGCGTACCACGAACTCCTGGAGACGCGCCTCTTGCGAGAGGTCAGCGAAACGAAACCCCAGAGCCCGAGAAAGAAAGAAAAAAGCCCCACATATTCCTCTTTTCGTAGGGGGCCACCCCTTTGTAGGCCTCATCTCGACTTTTGGGGAGGGGGAGCGGACGGCTGCTTTTCGGGGCCTCGGGTGCCAAGAACCGCGCGTCCCCTTGGCGATTTCCAGGGCTGCCTTAATATTACTAATATTATTACTGTGATTAATATTAATATTTTTTGCAGGCGGTTCCATCCGGCGAGGAGCGGGAAGGCCTGAAACACCCGGGCCTGATGCTGAAGTATTCCACCTACAAGAACTTGGCGCAGTTGGCGGTCCAGAGGGACGACTTGGAGACCGCCATGGAGTTCTACCTGGAGGTAATGGCGGCTGCGTCCGTCCCTGAGGCAGGCGAAAGTCCAAACTGCAGAAAGACAGAAGGAAAGAGGTTTTGACTGGAGATTCCACGTTTTACTAGACTCTGCACGCTCCCCACTTCCTCCTTTATGTATATAGACTCACGGAGGTAGAAGGGACCCCCAAGGTCAATCTAGTCCTGCCTCCTGCCATCCACAGATTGAAGCACCTCCAAGAGTTGACCGTGATCCAACCTCTGTGTTTAAAGACCTCCAAAGAAGGCGAGTCCACATATTGCGCTCTCCTCTGGACACTGTCCAGTTTGTCAACGTCCTTCTTGAACTCTGGTGTCCAGAACTGGACGCCATATTCCTCCAGGGGAGGCCTGATCGAAGCAGAATAGGGGGCACTACAATTTCCCTTGATCTGGACGCACTGTATTCCTGTTGGTGCAGCCCAGGATCGCATTGGACTTTTTCGCTGCAGCATTACACTTGCTGGCTTACGTCTGGCTTAAAATTTGGTACATTTTGGTCCTCTGTGTGTGTGTTTGTTTTTTCCTGCCAGGCGGTGATGCTGGACTCCACGGACGTCAGCCTTTGGTACAAAATCGGCCAGGTGGCGCTACGGTTGACCCGCCTCCCCCTTGCCCGGCACGCTTTCGAGGAAGGGCTGACTTGCAACCCGGACCACTGGCCCTGCCTGGACAACCTCATCACCGTCCTCTACACCCTCAGCGACTACACCAGTGAGTTGCACGCTGTCGTTTCGTAGCTACAGCGCTGTGTAAATTTCGCAGTGGTGCAATACGCACAATTCCGAAGTTAGGCGTTAGAAAATTAGCATATCGAAATCAGAGATAATAACATGGGAGGAACAGAGAGAGGTTCCTCCAACTGCCCCCCCCCCCACAAAAAAAGCACAGCAGTTCTACAAACTTTTTTTGTATTATCAAAAACTAAATAATAGGCACATTTGGAAATTCCAAAAACCAAGTCAGAGGAGCTTCAGATAAATGGAAACATTCGGAACCATCTAGAGGTGAAAGTTTCTTAAAAATGCATCCAGAGGTTACTTTTTCCTTTCGCTTTTCCTGTGATCTCCATGTTGGTGGCCAAACCTATGAATCCTAGAGTTGGAAGGGACCTCCAAGGGCCATCCAGTCCAACCCCATTCTAAACAATTTCAGCACCATAGAGAGCTCATAGGATCATAGATTTGGAAGGGGCCTCCAAGGGCCATCCAGTCCAACCCCACTCTAAATAATTTCAGCACCATAGAGAGCTCATACGATCATAGATTTGGAAGGGATCTCCAAGGGCCATCCAGTCCAACCCCATTCTAGATAATTTCAACACCATGGAGAGCTCATAGGATCATAGAGCTGGAAGGGACCCCCAAGGGTCATCCAGTCCAACCCCACTCTAAATAATTTCAGCACCATAGAGAGCTCATACGATCATAGATTTGGAAGGGATCTCCAAGGGCCATCCAGTCCAACCCCATTCTAGATAATTTCAGCACCATGAAAAGCTCAGAGGATCATGGTGTTGGAAGGGATCTCCAAGGGCCATCCAGTCCAACCCCATTCTAGACAATTTCAGCACCGTGGAGAGCTCATAGGGCCATAGCGTTGGAGGGGACCCCCATCCAGTCCAACCCCATTCTGCTCCGTTTTCCCCAACAAACCTTTATTGCGATGCTTATGGCAAACACAACTCTGAAACCTGACGTGAACGCGTTTCCCTCAACCCTCCTTCCCCGCCTTCCCAAGGCTGATGCTGCTACGAAGCCTTCCCGCTGGACCGGAGGATGAGGAGGGAGGGGCTGCGCAGGCGTTCAGAACGCGTTGTTTTAACAGGAGCCTCGTTGCCAGAGGTGTGCCGGCTGTTACCTTAGCTTCGCGTGACTTGTTTCTGGGTCTCTGGGAACGGGCTACGATAACGCGGGCAGGGGGTTCATGGTGTCTTTCCCCGCCTCTTCCGCGTTCCTCTCTTCCGCTGCGCAGCCTGCCTCTATTTCATCTGCAAGGCCTTGGAGCGCGACTGCCGGTATAGCAAAGGCCTGGTCCTCAAGGAGAAGATCTTCGAGGAGCAGCCCTGCCTGCGGACGGATTCGCTCAGGATGTTCCTGAAAGGGTGAGAGCGCGATTGTTCGCCTACGGGGTTGTCTTGACAAGATTCATTCAGATAGGTTCACTTTATTAAGATTTCGCCATTTCTCCCTGAAACTGGAAGCCAATTAAAATTGCGGTTGTTGCATCCCTTCAAGGCCGTCCCTTTATTATTAATAAAAATACAAGCGTGGTAGAGTCAGGCGTTTTTGTAACGCAGCTCTCTAGAATTTTCTGGATGTTTGGCACGGAAACGTTTCGCTTATGCGTCTCAAAATATAGAACGGCATGTATGCTACGTTTTTGCTCCCCTTGGTTTTTGGCAGTGACATGTCCATCCATGACGTCACCGTGAGCGAATCCGAGGCGAGCGCCATCTTGGAGGAAGCCCTAGAGCTCCGCCGGAGGAGGCAGGCGCTGTTGACACGCAAGACCGAGCCGGATTTGAAGCTATTCCAGCCGATCTCCGTTTTCACGTATGTCTCTGCTCCGTCTTTTGAGAAATAGGAAAAAAGCTGAGCAGTAAATTCATTTTTTAGTTTGTTTCCTTTGAGCAATATGGCTGATCGGAGCTTGTCTTCGTAGAAGACTCTCTGCAAGTTCATATCCTGTATTTAGCTAATTTGACAACATGCTTCGCTCACTCTCCACACTGCAGTAGGACCCCCATATCCACTGATTCATTATCCACTGATTCAGTTATCCATGGGACACAAAACAGCACAACTACCATAGAGTCTTCCTAGAAACTGTGGCCATTTTCTACATCCTCCAAGGCAACTCTATGGAATTTTAAACAGGAAGTCTAATTATTTCCAATGGCCTTCACTATTATCCACAGTTTTCGGTATCCACGGGGTCCCCCCAGAACCAATCCCCAGCAGGTATGGGGGTCCTACTGTACTTTTATCAGTTCAAGTTGAGATACAACAGTTGTGACTGTTCGTACTTCGGACTGATGGTGAAGCAACCATTTTTGGCAAGCTTAGCGTTGTGTTTATTTGTCAGTCTGTTTGTCCGAGTTTGCCAGTGGTGGTCTCCAATAGAATAATAATTTTATAGGCTATACATTGGATATATGCTCTATAGGGTTAACTGTGGATGAACGCACGCGTGTGACTTTGGGGCCTCTTGCAGGTGGAAATGCCTCGGGGAGAGCCTTTTGGCCACCTACCGGCACCTGACGACCTGCGACCCGCCGCGGCCCAGCCTGGGGAAACGGATTGACCTCTTGGAGTACCAAGACTTGGATCGGCTCTCGGAGGAAGTGACCACGTCCGCTCCTGTCAGCGTGATCCAGCCCAACCCGGTCAATGGCGGTAGCGGCGGCGGCGGCGGCGGCAACACCAGCAACCCTCCACCCGCCGTGACCGAACCCTTGCTGACCTACACACCGGTGACACCCAATTTCCCCACCCTTCTGGAGTCGGTCAGTGCTTCAGGTAAGCAAAACGATCGTTCAGTCAGGAAACGCGCCAAAATCTCATCACCTCATTGCGCACAGATCGCTTTCCCGAGGACACGCTGTCTCTTCCAACCTCCTCTGATTCTATAAATCCCACAAGGCTTTCTGTGATACGTTTCCGACGGGGAATGGCGCACGCTCAATCCCGCAAGGTTCCTGTCGGATCAAAACCGTCCCTCTGGCGCCAGTCCTCGTTAGACAGCAAGATGGCGTGATTGGGGAAACCTCTCTCCGGCTTCTCTCCTAGGTGACGCTTCCGCGGGGGACAAATCGAAGAAGGCGGTCAAGCGGAAGAGAATTGCCGAGGAGAGTGGCGAGACCGCCAAGCGGCGCTCTGCTCGCGTCCGGAACACCAAGAGCAAAAAGGAAGAGAAGGTGGACTTCCAGGAACTGCTGGTGAAATTCCTCCCTTCACGGTGCGCGCGCCCGTTGCTGGACAAATGACCGCCGCGGGGTGGACGTGGGAGGGTGGGAGGGATTGTACTTCCTGTGGCCCCTCAGGCAGGATTGGACGCAAACGCTTTTTAAAAACGAGACAAACAACTTCGTTAAAACGCTGTCCCGTGTTTTTAAAATGGCTTTTATCGTTCCTCGCAGCCTGAGGAAGCTTGACTCGGAGGACGACGAGGGTCCGTTCAGCAGCTACGAGGTCCAGTCCGAGACAAAGGAGGAGAGCTTTCACCCGGTCGGCTCCTACCGGACCGCTTTCGACTTGACCGCTTGCATGGAGTCGGGTAGGTCAAGTGCGGATCCGCGTTGGAACAGAGCAAAGCAGCTGCGCAGAAGCCGTTGGTTGCGTATGTTTCCTAAGCGGCCAGTCAGCGTACTGGGAAAGGAAACGTACCCAGTCGTTTTACATATATAGATAGCAGATTTAAGGGTATAAATTTGAATTTGCATCCCGCTTTTCGCCAAAGCGGCTGTGTGTATACGTGCGGAGGGAAGCCTCAGCCATTGGCCGAGCGGCCGTGATGTCATGGGAAGGCCGCCCCAGGGCCTTGTAGTTCTCCTTTTGCTCAGCCCCGTCCGTTCGCCCCCCAGAGAAACAGGACGTCCACAAGTTCCTCCTGGCCAACCTGAGCAACGGGGGCGTCCTCGAGCTGATGATGCGCTACCTGAAGGGGGTCAGCCAGAGGTTCCTCGTAAAATGGCCGCCAGGGCTGGCGGAGGTGGTCCTCGACCTCTACCACAGCTGGCGGAAGCACAGCAGCAGCCTCCCCAACCCGCTCCTGAGGGATTGCCGCAACGAACACATACGGGTAAGCAGGCGCCAGCGTTCGTGCGGAGAATATTGCTTGGGTGGGGCAGAGACCTCGCCGTAGGAGAGGGGTGGGCGCTGCCGCGGGGCCAGGGTCCCCCTCCCTTGCAGTGAACCCGAATACTTCCGTCTTCCTCTCAAAAATGACTCCTCCATTTCCCTCTCCAGTCCTTCTCAAGAGAACGGCTCCATTTTCCTCTGCAGTCTCTCAAAATGGCTGCTCTGCTGTCCCCTGAATTCGCTCTCACAATGGCTGCTCTGTTTCCCTCTCCAGTCCTTCTCAAGAGAACAGCTCCATTTTCCTGTACGGTCGCTCTCAAAATGGCGACTGGAAGTGACTTCTGGTTGCCATTTTGAGAAGGACTGCAGAGGAAAACAGAGCAGCCATTTTGAGAAGGACTGCAGAGGAAAACAGAGCAGCCATTTTGAGAAGGACTGCAGAGGAAAACAGAGCAGCCATTTTGAGAAGGACTGCAGAGGAAAACAGAGCAGCCATTTTGAGAAGGACTGCTGAGGAAAGCAGAGACTTTTTTTGCAGATGGTTCCCAGCAGCCTTGTTCTAAGTTTAACTAATTGGTTAATTAACCAGTGCCCCTCCTCCTTAATTCCCCCCCCCCCCCCCCGTCCTTAGGAGATGATGCTGATGAGCCTGTCGTGCATGGAGCTGCAGCTGGACCAATGGCTGCTGACCAAAGGGAAGACTACCTCCATGGGTGAGGGTCCCGACGGGTGAGGAAGGGTCAGAGGGTGTGAAATTTAACACTCCAGCGATGGGAAGGAGGTGGGCCAGGGGGCATCCCCCCATTCACTTGGATTCCACTAGGTTACGGAATCCTGGGATTTCTAGTTTTCCAAGGTCTCTGCCAGGGAGTTATAGTTCCTCCTGGAGCTACACACCCCATGATCAATTCCTTTTAAAAATTATTTTACGTTTCCATCCTCCCTTTCCACAGTGTCTTCCCGGAGCGGCCCGGCGGCCACCCCCGCCAACGGCAAATTCGGCCCCGATTTCCCCGGCGCCCATTTCCTGGGAGACTTGCTTCAACTCTCGTTCGCCTCCTCGCAGCGGGATCTCTTCGAGGAAGGGTGGCTGGAGTTTGTCGTCCGAGTGTATTGGCTGAAGGCGCGGTTTCTGGCCCTGCAGGTTTGTCCCCGGAAATATTCAGATCGATTTAAAATACATACAGGTCATGCCCCATAAAATAACGTTTAATAAAATAATTGAAAACAGGTATTCGTTTAAAAAAGCCAACATGGTGTAGTTGTATTGTACTTTCGACTACAACCGGGGTTCAAATCTCCTTTGCTCGGCCATGGAAACCCGCTGGGTAACCTTGGGCAAATCACACTCTCTCAGCCTCAGAAGAAAGCAAAGATAAATCATATTTATTTTCATCTTATGTACATTTTCCTCTTAAAAGACTTCTATTTCTGTCTCTTCTCTCTTCATCCAAAATGGAGAATTGTTCTTCCAAGTAGGAATATTTCTAAATCAACCCCAGGGCTCAGTGACGGATGTCGCCCTCACGTCTGGTTAAAAATACAAAACGTTTAAACAAATAAAACAGAAAAGGAGAGAAATCAGGGCTAGATTTTCCCAGCTGCCGATGCGCCAGACCTAGCGTGGACAAGCGGCTATGAGGCGCCATCGGAGGGGAAAATCCAGAGCGGCGCACGCGGGTTGAAGTAGTTGGCTTTGGGGTCACCGGGTGGGTGGGAACGATTCATTTCACAGGAAGGAAATGGCGGAGGCGGTTGGGAGGGCGAGTTGCGTTTCAGAAACCGCCACCCAACAGCGCTTTCCTCTCCCGGCAGGGTGACACGGATCAGGCCCTTGAGAATTACGATGTCTGCACGGAGATGCTCCAGAGCCACGCCGCCCGGGAAGCCGCAGCGGGCAGCGAGGACGGCCTGGTGATCACGCTGCCCAACCTCCACGTGGATTCGGTGGTCTCGCTGGAAGAGGTAGGCTGGGTACGGGTGCGAGAGATGCCGTGCCTACTCGGTGGCGGGAATTTCTTACGTAGGGAGGCCAGGGTCGAGAGGTAAATTTATTCTGGTTTTGCAATAATCATTTGCATTTCAACTCGTCAGTGATCCAGTTGGCGGCTTCTGGTAGGTTGTGAAACCACGGAATAGCGATATGTAAAGTACTTGATAAAAATAATGTCATTTATGGTCTTTGTTTTAATAATATTTATTTAGAGGCTAATCAAAAGACACCGATCCAAAGCAGGTAATTTTGAAGTTGAGTCTCTCCCGCCTTTTGAACAGCGTGATCTCGTAAAAGGTAAAACGGGAGGTTTGCCGTTCGGTTCACCGCGCGGATGCGTTTTTCCAGATTGACAAGAACCTGAAATCCCTCGAGAGGTGTCAGTCGTTGGAGGAGATCCAGCGCCTGTACGAGGCCGGCGACTACCGCGCAGTGGTGGCCCTGCTCCGCCCGACCCTCTCCTTCAACAGCTACGGCCGGACGAAGCACCTCGAATTCGCCATCTCCATCCCCGAGCGGCCAGCTCAGCTGCTGTTACTCCAGGTGCGTTGCCAACTTTTCATGAAGAATCACGGCCTAATGTACTTTTCGGGGAGGGCAGCGTTAGGGTTGAACCCATGTTCAGAAACTTGCGCCGGTTCAGAACGCTTTTCTTCCTGGCGAATCGCTACCTGGGGTGGGACACGGGCCCAAAATCTACTAGGTCCTAACTGGAGAAGACCGCCGGCCGCTCGCCCTTGGCTTTATGGCGGGTGGGGATCTTTGTTGGTCTGTCTGGTTTCTCCCTTTGTAAATTTCGAAAGACGTATTCAGCTCGCCACTTGTATCCGCGGAACCAATATCCGCAGTTTCGGTTGTCCAGGGCGTAAATAGAGAGGGACACGTACCATAGAGTCATGCTGGAAAACGCCTAGAGAGGTGTCCTCTCTCGGGATCACTGCGCCCTCCAACATGACTCTATGGTTTGTTTGTCCAGGAAGTCCTCTCATGGGGTGGCTTTGAGCAAGTTACACTCTCTCAGCCTCAGGAGAGTCATGTTAGGTGACTCTACATTGAAGGCCCCAGTGCAAAACACGGCAGGCGCAGATTTTATGGGTCTCCCAGATGAACTTGCGGGAGAAGACGACCTCTCTTGTCTAAATTGGCATCGTTGAGTCCCGATTTCCCAGCATCCTTCTGGGCATCGCTCTCTCGTCGTCATCGTCTCCGTTTTTCCCGCCTTCGCAGGATTCTCTGCTCAAGCTGAGGGACTACCGGCAGTGCTTTGAGTGCTCGGAGGTCGCCCTGAACGAGGCCTTCCAGCAGATGGTCAACGTGGCCGAGGCCTCCGCCAAGGAGGAGTGGGTGGCCACGGTGACGCAGCTGCTCCGCGGCATCGACGCGTCCCTCTCTGCGGACGGGGGCGGCTTGGACGATCCCTCCGCCCTGCCCAGTTGCGTCCGGCTGACCAACAACCTCATCCAGGTAAATCCCGGGAGCTTTTAATCAACACAGTGATTAAAATAACTTGACTTTTAAGAAACTTCTATATAAAAAACTCTTGGGTAGGCACCATGCCCTTAGGTATGTAGCTGTGTTGCCTCTTTCAGTGTGCTGATTGGCTGAAGGAGTGACAGGAGCGGCCAATCACCACCCGCATGCAAAATCCCAGCCGCATGCAAAATCCCCCTCCACCTCACAATCCACTCCAGCCGCTCACGGCCATATATCTGCACACTGGGAGCAACGTGCTACAGTGTTGGCTATAGTGACGAAGGCTTGGAGGCCTTCCCAGTTCACCAGCGTCTCAGGGCTGCACGATTCCCATTTATGATCTAAGTCTACACTGTAATATCATTTCTAAAAATGGCTGAACCATGTGCAAGAACTCTGTAGAAGAATGGCGATGAGACCCAGGCAGTCCGTCAACTGGCGCCGGTGGGAGGACGCCGCTGCCGCTGCCGCTACAACGAGACCCAGGCAACTAATGGGCGTTTTGGGGGGAGTTTTTTAACAGCGTATGGTTCGCCAGGTCCACCTGGTTTATTATTAAATGATTAAATGAGTAGAATCAATTAACTCAAAATTAAATCAATTATCCCCTCCCTCGCATGGCGTAGATTATTGATTGCAGCATGGCCGTTCCCGAGGAGAGCAAGGAGCCCTTCGTGTCGTCGGTCCTGCCTTGGATCATCCTCCACCGGGTCATTCGGCGCGAGGAGCAGCGCGGCGTCCGATCCCCTGGCCGCGCGCAGGAGGACGAAGAGCAGCCGCAGCAGCCGGGGGCACAAAACCCCAGCGAGGAAGGTATGGGGATGATGGGACCGTTTCTGATCTCCACGGTAAATCTGAGAACGAACCCTCACGAATACAGGAGTCCAACTGCAATAAATTTAATCTCGTTATAATTTTAAATCATAACAATTTTACCTGTTACTGCATTTTTCATGTTTTTCACATTTCCTTTTTAATCTATCAGTGAGAGGAGTTGTATGTCGATCTCAGAGGCAGGGTGGTTCAGTGGTTAGAGTGTGGGACTAGGACTCTCCCAGGAGGCCGGGGTTCGAATCCTGACTGCTCTGCCCATGGGGTGACTATCTCTCAGCCTCAGAGGAAAGCCAAGGCTGTCAACCCACTTCAAAGAATTTTTTCCCAAGGAAACCCTAGCAGAGGCAGCATTGTGTAGTGGTTTGAGCGTTAGGCCAGTTCTCCTCTGGGACACTCAGCCTTGGAAACCTGTTGGGCAAGTGACACTCTCTCAGCCTCAGAGGAAGGCCGTTGCAGAGGTCCTCTGGGTAATAAATTTGGCTGGGAAATCCACATAAGCTGGAGTCGATAGAGCAAAGCTCTTTTGAACAAAATATTTCCGATCTTTAGAAAAGCCTCCATAAAACACACAGTGTGTGGTATATTTATATTTATAGTCTGTAATATTTTTATTTTTGGGATATTCTTTTATCATTCTCAATTCCCCACCCAGGGGCTCAGTCGCCGGATTCCCCCATGTTGCCGTCTTCGCTCATGTTGCTTAATACTGCCCACGAATACCTCGGGCGGCGTTCCTGGTGTTGCAACTCGGACGGGGCCCTCCTCAAATTCTACGTGAGTCGCCGCCACCACCGCCATGTTGGGAAAAACAAATTCTCCTCTTGTCTTCCTGCCTGGATTTCTTAACGCAAAGGGAGGCTAAAAATTTGGGAACTGAAAGAAAACATGGTGGGAGAATCAATTAAGGGATTGATTAGTTTTAAAGCAATTTATTTATCACCACTTGATCCAACGGCGCCCCTGAAGCAATGCCAAATGGGTTAAAAACACTTGAAAACCATTAAGTAACTTAAAAGCCTTATTGAAACATATTCCAGGGTTCAAACAGAGGCTGGATGGGAGGGATTTGATGGTGCCTCCCTGCATGGCAGAATGGGGTGGGACTGGATGACCCTTGGGGGTCCCTTCCAACTCTGTGAATCTATGAGCTCTCCATGGTGCTGCAATTATCTAGAATGGGGTTGGACTAGATGACCCTTGGGGGTCCCTTCCAACTCTGTGAATCTATGAGCTCTCCATGGTGCTGCAATTATCTAGAATGGGGTTGGACTGGATGACCCTTGGGGGTCCCTTCCAACTCTATGGTCCTATGAGCTCTCCGTGGTGCTTTAATAATCTAGAATGGGGTTGGACTAGATGGCCCTTGGGGGTCCCTTCCAACCCTATCAGCTCTCCATGGTGCTGAAATCGCTTAGGACTCGCGGCTGCGTTGGCGTTCTGCCATTGTGGGTGCTTTGATGGCGTCTCCCTGCAGTGTGGCAGAAGGGGGTTGGACTGGATGGCCCCTGGGGGGCCCTTCCTCCGCTGTGACGCCGCGGTGCTTCCCTCCAGGTACACGTGCTGCAGAAGGAGCTCCTGGCCTCCACCTCGGAGGACACGCACCCCTACAAGGAGGAGCTGGAGACGGCGCTGGAGCAGTGCTTCTACTGCCTGTACGGCTACCCCAGCAAGAAGAGCAAAGCCCGGTACTTGGAGGAACACTCCGCCCAGCAGGTGAGGGGGCGGACTCTCCTTGGAGGGGTGTCGCCGCAAATGCCGTCCCGTAGGAGTACAACGGTAACGCCCTCCCCTCCGCACGCGTAACACACTTGGCTCCTTCCTGTGGAAATCTTGGGATTTGTAGTTTGGCCAAGGGACCAGCACTCTTTGGCAAAGAAGGCTAAGGACCTCGTGAAACCACAAATCCCAGGATTCCTATTGTGGCAAAATAATCCAGTTGTGGTGTATTTCTCCCCATAGGACCCCAATGGCTTTGTGGTCATTCTGGTACCAAAGTATTACCACTAATAAATAAAAATAAAAATGGCTTTTTGCTAACGCTTTTGGGGCTTGAATGGATCATAAAACAGAATTGTTTTTATGGCCCTGCAATTTTGCACTTGTTCACCTGGAATTAAACCACTTTGCGTCCAAGTGAAAGTCAGTAGTTTTGCACAGGGAGTATTTCATGTATTTATTTGGTAATTAGTAACTGATATAAATTTCCAAATAAAGGTTGCAGGCGTAGATCTTTATTTGGAAGTAAGTCAACACTGTTCAATGTTGTGTTACTCCAGGAAGAAAACAAAGGACCATTAGGCAAATATTTTAATAAATAAAAAGGCACATACTGGAATATTGCAATGGTGAGGAACAAACAGAGCAAGGTGTGTGTGTGTGTATTTGTCGAGTATCTTTTCGATACTCGACAAATGTGTGTATTTGTCGAGTATGTATATATTTGTATGTGTGTGTGTGTATATCTATATATATAATTCTCTTGGGTATGTTGCCTTTCCCTGTGTGCTGATTGGCTGTTCAGGAAACACACCCACCCAATCACCACCCACGTGCAAAATCCCCCTCCACCTCACAATCCACTCCTGCCGCTCAGTCTGTGGCCCAGATTGGGACCAAGATAGTCAACTGGTATCAGCGGTGGGCTGCCCTAGACGGGACCCAGGCAGTCAAATTGCGCCAGCAATTACGGGAAAAGTGTGAAACGCTGAGAAGGTGGAGGAGGAATTTTAAAATCCACCAGCCTACCTCACAGGGTTGCCATGAGGTCTACTGGGCGTTTTGGGGGGAGTTTTTTAACGGCGTATGGTACGCTGGGTCCAGCTAGTTGTCTGAATATTTGAATGGCTTCTGAGATTTACAATTCACCTTTGCGGGGAGGGTGTTAACGCCTTTCCCTGCCCGCCATTTTCCCGCCTTCTCTTCCCCACCGTCAGGTCGACCTGGTCTGGGAAGACGCCCTCTTCATGTTCGAATATTTCAAGCCAAAAACCCTGCCGGAGTTCGACAGCTACAAGACCAGCACCGTCTCCGCCGACTTGGCCAACCTGCTCAAGAAAATGGCCACCATCGTGCCGCGGACGGACAAGCCCGCCCTGCGGATGGAGGAGCTCTCCAGCTACATCGAAGGGACCCTCAGCAAGGTGGGTCGCGAGTGCGAGGATTCCCGTTCTATCATATTGGGGAGCACGTTGCAGGAGAGGAACTGTATATTCTCCATCTCCCCCTCCCCAAAAAAAGACCGCCCCAGGACAGAGGGAGCGTCGTGACTCCCGTATTTGGAGGAAGGAGGGATAGGTTAAATAAATGTTGTTCTAGGAAATATGAATAATCATAAGTGTTATCTTATATATTGAATTAAAATATGAATGATAGGTTTCTTTGTTCTGTTAGAAATAGAAATATCTATAATCAATATTTATAAATAGGTGCAGTGTTGCTGCTACAGGTTGGGCCCCCTTATCCACGGGATACATTCCCAGACCCCTTGTGGATATCTGAAACCGTGGATAATAGGGAACCCTATTATTTTCAATGAGATGAATGTGGGAAGTTGACCATAGAGTCATATTGGAGGACCTAGAAGTGCCTAGAGGGAACCCTATTATTTTTAATGGAATGAATGCTGGAAGTTGACCATAGAGTCATATTGGAGGACCCAGAAATGCCTAGAGGGTACCCTATTATTTTCAATGAGATGAATGCCAGAATTTGACCATAGAGTCATATTGGAGGACCTAGAAATGCCTAGAGGGAACCCTATTATTTTTAATGGAATGAATGTGGGAAGTTGACCATAGAGTCATATTGGAGGACCTAGAAATGCCTAGAGGGAACCCTATTATTTTTAATGGGATGAATGCTGGAAGTTGACCATAGAGTCATATTGGAGGACCCAGAAATGCCTAGAGAGAACCCTATTATTTTCAATGAGATGAACACCAGAATTTGACCATAGAGTCATATTGGAGGACCTAGAAATGCCTAGAGGGAACCCTATTATTTTTAATGGAATGAATGTGGGAAGTTGACCATAGAGTCATATTGGAGGACCCAGAAATGCCTAGAGGGAACCCTATTATTTTTAATGGGATGAATGCTGGAATTTGACCATAGAGTCACATTGGAGGACCTAGAAATGCCTAGAAAGAACATACTTGGGGGGGATGTGGATAAGTGAAACTATGGATACCAAATCTGTGGCTGCTGAACCCGCAGGTACCACAGGCCCATTGGGTGGATACGTAAATAACTTTACTCCTCCCGCCGCGCGCCAGGTCCCGGCTCTCCCCGAGGGGGCGGACGACTCGCCTCCCGTGGTGACGGAGCTGTACTACCTGCTGGCGGATTACCACTTCAAGAACAAGGAGCAGGTCAAGGCCATCAAGTTCTACATGCACGACATCTGCATCTGCCCCAACAGGTCGGTAGACGCGCGCAAAGTTCCTCCCCCCCCCGCGCCCCACGGAAGTCGCCCCGTTTTCCACAGCCTCCGTTCCAGCACCTCGGAGACAGATGCTGTGAGCGCCGCCCATCTTAGTGGCGCTAGGTTGCCATGTTGGTTTGGAATAGGAAACTCCATCTTTCGGTCTCTCGCCACATCCCGCTTGCGGGACGGTCCACGAAATATGACCTGGAGAAAGGCCGCCTGATAAATACTATAAAGAGTGCGGTACGACCCCTGTATCCACTGGGGATTGGTTCCGGGCCCCACCGCGGATAACGAAATCCACGGATAATAGTGAACGCCATTGAAAATATTGGGATTTCTGCTTTAAAATACCATAGAGTTGCCTTGGAGGACCTAGAAAATGGCTAGAGAGGACACGTTTCCTAGGAAGACTCTATGGTTCTCAGACTACAGGTCCCATCCTTCCTCACCTTTAGCTCCAAGCTGTCTGCGCCTGATGGAAAACGGAGTCTCCGACTTGAAAAAAAACGCTTTTTTCTTTCGTCAGGTTCGACTCCTGGGCCGGGATGGCGCTGGCGCGGGCCAGCCGGATCCAGGACAAGCTGAACTCGAACGAGCTGAAGAGCGACGGCCCCATCTGGAAGCATTCGAACCCAGTCCTGAACTGCTTCAAGCGGGCGCTTGAGATCGACGGCTCCAACCTCTCGCTCTGGATCGAGTACGGGACCATGTCGTACGCGCTCCACTCCTTCGCTTCGCGGCAACTCAAGCAATGGAAGTCCGAACTGCCCGCAGAGGTGGTCAAACAGGTGAGGAGGGGAAAGCCCTGGACCGCGGCGGTGGCTGGCCGCTGCTCCATTTTTAAACCGAACGTACAAATCAGGAGGGTTGGAATTGGGTTAAAATTTCAAAATAAAAGGACGCAAATTCCGTTGCTTCAGCAATTTTGTGAATTTTAGTTTAGTTTCGCCAATTTTCGCGTTCATCTCTCTTCCGGACTCACCTCCTCATCTTTTTTTGGCCGGCCATTTTCCAATTTTTTTCCGCCCCCTGCAGATGGAGGAGCGCCGGGACGGCATGTTGGAGACGGCGAAGCACTGTTTCATTTCGGCCTCCCGCTGCGAGGGGGACGGCGACGAAGAGGAATGGCTGATCCACTACATGCTGGGCAAGATCGCCGAGAAGCAAAAAGAGCCGCCTTTGGCGTACCTCCTCCATTACAAGCAGGCCGGGCACTTCCTCCACGAAGAGGCCGCCCGCTACCCCAAGAAGATCCACTACCACAACCCTCCCGAGTTGGCCATGGAGGCCCTGGAGGTAGGAAGCCGCCGCGGCGGCACGCTGTACAAGGGGGGGGGGAAATGTGAATTGACGCGTATTTGCGCAAATTCGAAGCAGGATCGCCTTGTCCTAACAGCGTTTGGCGAAATCGAAAGCGTGCGAGGCTACCCACTTTTGCTGTCCCAAGGAAACAGGTGTGAATTTTCTGGCCCTCATTGAGTAAAGAATAAAATAATTGTAAATATTTCCTGTTGGAAGTAAACTATTTCCGCTTTTGTGGGTCCCCTAAATTTTCATAGAACAGAAGCTGGTTTTCTGTGAGCAATGGAACCGCTTTCCTCTTTCCCTCCTTCTTCCAAGGTCTATTTCCGCCTCCACGCCTCCATCTTGAAGCTGGTGGGGACGCCCGACTCGGGCGTCGACGCGGAGCTGCTGGTGACGTTCATGAAGGAGGCGGCGGAGGGACCCTTCGCCAGGGGCGAGGAGAAGAACACCCCCAAAACCGCAGAGAAGTGAGTTCCCCCTCCGGCCAAACCGGCGCCGTTTCGTTTGTGGTTGTGACAGAAATGTCCGCCCGCCCCCCACGGCGGAAGACACGGATCCGTAAAAGAGTTCAGGTGGTTGTTTTTCCTCCTTGCGGATCCGGTCTAAAATCAGCGCAGGTTTACGTGGTCAGTTGCGGCCATTTTAACAAACCCTCTGGCCGCCCCAGAGAACGCGGAGAGTATAAATTAATAACCGATTGATTGATTTTCGGCCTTTTCAGGGAAAAGCTTTGCCTGGTGGACGACGACTCCCACTCTTCGGCGGGGACGGCGCCGGGCCCGGGGACCTCGCTGCTCTCCTCCTCCGGCCCAGGTCTGACTTCCCCACCTTACACAGCCACCCCGGTTGACCACGATTACGTCAAATGTAAAAAAAGCCGCCCGCAGGCCGCTACGGATGGTACAGTCCCTGTTCTCAGGGGGGACGTTTTAAATCTGGAGGAGGAGGATTGGGGGGGACGCACGCACGGTGCAGCGGGGGAGACGGATTTCGGGAGGGCAGATCGTTGGTCGATCCATCGATTGATAAATCGGGGGCCGGTCCATTCGCTTGCTGCTCGCAAGGAGGGTGCCGAAAGGTGACACAGGCAATGTTATGGCAGCTCATTTCGCACGCATACGCACGCACCACGGTTGTTGTTGCTACCGCCGCCGTGGCGTAAAATTTGGGGGCAGAGTCAGGACGGCTCGGATCGCCATGAAAACCATGAATCATACTTGGAAGAGACCCCCAAAGGCCATCTAGTCCAACCCCCTTCTGCCTCTTGCAAGAGATTTGGGTCTCCCCAGGGTTTGCGCGCTTTTATTGAACCTCACGTTTTTTGCCAGGTGGGGAGTAGGATTTTGGGGAGGTGGGTGGGATTGGGGGCATTTCTTGGACATCCCGAATTGTTTACCGTTTTGGAAATAGGGGGTCGGTGGCTGAAGTCACGGCGGCAGCGGCAGCAGCAACCGTGGCGTGAAATTTCATCTTCGTGGGAGGAAACTGCTCCTCCGCATGGACTCCGATTTCCTCCTTTCCTCTTCCCTCCTCCTCTTCCTTTCCTCTATTATCTCTCCTCTTCTTCCAACTCGGCCATTTGCCCTCAAATGGAAATAAGACAATGGACGTTCTTTGCCCCCAGACCTCAGGAGGAGCTAAGTTTGGGGCATCTGTGATCTTTTCCGTGCATTAAAATTAGAAAAACCAAAATTTCCATGCATTAAAATTAGAAAAGTGTTTGTTTTTGAAAGGCCTTTTTCATGCTTTCCTTTTGCAGTTTTCTCTTTTTTTACAAATTGAAATAACTTGAGCCATTTTCATGCATTTAAATTATAAAAGTCTTTTTAAAAGCCCCTTTTCCATGCATTTCTTTTGCAATTTCCTTTTCCAAATTGAAAGAACTTTAACAGTTTTCATGCATTCAAATTAGAAAAGTGTTTGCTTTTTAAAAGCCCTTTTCCATGCATTTCTTTTTTTTTTACCAATTGAAAGAACTTTAACCATTTCCAGGTATTAAAATTAGAAAAGCTTTTATTTTTTTCCAGCATGACTCTACGGTATTTGTCCCCTGTTTTTTCAGCTGTGGGTAACGGAAACTGTGGATAATAGCAAATCCTATTAAAACAAAGGACTTCCAATACAAACATACCATAAAGTTGCATTGGAGGACCTAGCAATTCCTAGAGAAGATGCTTTTCTAGGCATTTTCCAGCACAACTCTATGGTATGTGTCCCTATTTTTTCAACCATGGATATTGGTTCCGTGGATACAGGAAAGGGAGGAAACCTGTATTTTTGTGTGTGTGTGTGTCTATTTTTGCATTTGCTGTCCAGTTGTGTTTGCCGGGAGTGGGCGGGTGCCGAGTTCTGATTTGCTGCAACGTTAAAACGCATGCTGCGTCTTCGTGTCTGTCTTAGAGCAGAAAACTCGCCTGTCCATCTTATCTTTCTTTCCATCCGATTCAGTCTTCGTTATCGCTTCGTTTGTGATTGTGTGTGTGTGTATTTGCTGTGTTATGCATTTCATGTCCATTCAACCAATATTGCCCGTGCTGCCTTTAGCCCTTCCAAAAACCTAGTTTTGAAAAGAGCCGGCAAATATATATATATATATATATGCTTTTTTCTCTCCTCCTTGCTTTTTTTAATCCGTTAATTCATTTTTGACCCACCTTGGCTTGCTTACTCGAGCGATGTGTCAACTTTTTCTAACACTCTCTCCCAACGCTTTCAATGTGGAAAACCATGTTGTAGTGCTTTTATTTTGCAAAAATTTGCAAATAAACCTACTTTTTTTTTTTTTTGCAAAAAAAAAAAGGGGGTTTTATTTACAATTTTTACCAGAAGCGCTTCTGTCTCTTCTTCTAAACATAATGGCTGCCGTTCTGCTTGGGACTTCACGTCTTTGTCAACGGCCTTATTTTGGCGTGCGCATTGCATAGTTTTGCGTTGTCCCTATTCCCTTAGGGGATGCTGTGATGTTAAAACGTACGGGCGTCCATTGCGCAGTGGTGGAATTACAGATGCACTATGGTGCCGACGTGCGTGTGGAGGCTGGCTAGAAAGTGCGTTTTTGCACACCAGAAAATCCCGATTATTCATTAAAGCACTCTGGGCAGGGGGGTTTCCTACCTGTTTTCTTTTCCTGGGGAGTGAAACTCTCAAAAGCTTCTCTTTCCAGCATCCAGGAGCTGTTCGCCTCTTCGGACTAGTTGCCAGAGAGGAGACAGCTGTTAAAGTGTATAATTGCATTTCCCAAATTTATTTGAAGGGTGTGTGTAAAAACCTAGCAAATCAACATAGAAACTGGAAAATATTGATTTACCATGATGCGAGTTGAGTTCTTATTCTTTTAATTCATATATTATAATCATTATTTTAAAAAAGAAAATATCGGCAGGCACTAAAATGGTTTATTTTTGGTACAGAAGGTAGGCTATTATATAAACTGGAACTGTGTCTTTTGAAATAAAGACTGAACTACTTAGAAACAGGGATTTTAATAATAATAAAGACTGAACTACTTAGAAACAGGGATTTTAATAATAATAAAGACTGAACTACTTAGAAACAGGGATTTTAATAATAATAAAGACTGAACTACTTAGAAACAGGGTTTTTAATAATAGTAGTAGTAATAGTAGTAGTAGTAAAATTCGTTGTTTTGAATTGTAAATGGTTTTATAAGCTGAAATTGGTTATACTTGAAAAAGGAACTAAGCTGTTTTATAAACTGAAATAGATTATTTTTGTAAAAAGGAACTAAACAGTTTTATAAATGGAAATTGGTTATTTTTGAAATAGGAGCTAAGCTGCTTTATAAACTGAAATTGGTTATTGTTGCAAATAGGAAGTAAGCTATTTTATAAACTGAAATTGGTTATTGTTGCAAATAGGAACTAAGTTATTTTATAAACTGAAATTGGTTATTTTTGCAAATAGGAAGTAAGCTATTTTATAAACTGAAATTGGTTATTTTTGAAATAGGAGCTAAGCTGTTTTATAAACTGAAATTGGTTATTGTTGCAAAAAGTAACTAAGCTATTTTATAAACTGAAATTGGTTATTTTTGCAAATAGGAACTAAGCTGCTTTATAAACTGAAATTGGTTATATTTGAAATATGAACTAAACAGTTTTATAAGCTGCAGTAAAACTTGGACGATTTCATAAACTGAAGTTGAGAATCATGAACTATATAAATTGAAATTGTTTACATTATTTTGAAATACAATGAGAATCCATCCATTGGAGCTTATTATGCCCATGTAGCGTGAATAAAAATTCAAAATATTCCTCTGATAAGGGAGATATTTGGCAGAGCGGCTGGGTGACCTCGTGGCTCTCCGCTTCCTCCATTTACGCAATTTGTGCGCGTCCATCTGTCCGTCCGTCCTTCTCTGGCTTTAATTTTATTTCTTGGTCCCACAAACTTTCGTGCCGTCGCCTCCTTTACACTTCGTTTCAGCCAGGATGTGACTTAGAACTATAGAGTTGGGAGGGACCCCAAAGGCCATCTAGTCCAACCCCTTTCTGCCCTGAAGGAAGACACAACCAAAGCATCCCCAAAATCCAAACGGGAACGCCAACTTCTATTTTTATTTTGGGTTATTCATCATCTGCCTCGAAGGATCGTCTCAATCTTTGCCGCTCAGGAAGTTTGCAAAACCGACCATTATTATGGATTGTTGCTAAGCAGTTTATTACTGTAATTGTAATTATAACTTAATTATCAATAATTGCAGTTCCCAGTTTTTTTCAGCAGATTACTCGGAGGCAAGGAATGATGGGATCTGCAGTCCAGCATCCGCTAGAGAAATCCTGCCTCTTTAACTCCCTTGGTCTGTAAACCTTTGCTTGAAACATAATCATGGAGGCGTAGAGTTGGAAGGGACCCCCAAAGGTCATCCAGTCCAACCCCCTTCTGCCATGTAGGGAGATGCCATCCAAGCCCCCCAATGACAGACGGCCGCCCAGCCTCTGTTTTAAGACCCCCAAAGATGGAGACTCCGCTTAGCCAGAGGCCGGCCGGCCTACCCAACAGGGCTGGTTTGTCCCTTTGCCGCATTTTGGTGGATTTTGCTGGTTTTGACCACTGTTTTTTCCCCAAAATATTTGATAGGAAAATTTTGGATTCTTGCATTTTTCTGGGGAGGGGTTCCCCAAAATCTCTCTCCTACTTTGCAATTTTATAACCTCCCTGCTCTTTGGAGAGAGCAGCTATGGCGTTTCCCCTCTGCTTTCGCCGGGTCATTTTCCTGCGCTACGGTCGCCGCCTTCTCGCTCGCTGCTACGGCGCTTCCTGCAGCTGCTTATAAAATGGGCTCCAGCTCTGTGATTCGGGGGGACGTAAATACGACAGTTCTCGTTTGCAGATCCTAAGTACCGGGTGAAGCTACAAATCACCCCCAGGTTCGCCAGGATAGGAGTATCTAAGTACCACACGAAGCTACAAATCCCAAGGTTCCACAGGGTAGAACTAGGAGGGACTGCAAGAAGCTACAAATCCCAGGGAGCCATAGGCTAGCGCTTCTAAGTAGCACAGGAAGCTACAAATCCCAGCTATCCACATTATAGAACTGCTAAGAACCACATAGAGAACTACAAATCCCAGGCTCCACTGGACAGAATTGCTAGGGGCTGCAAAAAGCTAAAAATCCTAGGGAGCAACAGAATAGAGCTTCTAAGTAACACAGAAAGCTGCAAATCCAAGGTGTCCCCATTATTGAAAGCCTAAGAACCATGCAAAAAACTACAAATCCCAGGTGTCCCCATTATTGAAGTACCACATAAAACTACAAATCTCGTGTTCCACCTGATAGAACTACTAGGGGCTGCAAGAAGCTAAAAATCCCAGAGAGCCACAGGACAGAGCTTCTAAGTAGCATAGGAAGCTACAAATCCCAGGTATCCACATTATTGAAACGCTAAGAACCAGACAAAAGACTACAAATCCCGGGTTCCACACAAAACTACAAATCCCGGGTTCTGTAGGATAGAATTTAATTGGTATTAATGCACTATAATTGTGCAATGTGGACACACGCATGCAGATTTTGGAGGGAGAGGAGGAGGAAGAAAGATCTGCTTTGCTTTAAAAAATAATAGCCGCATGCTATTGCCAAAAAATCCACGGGAATTTGCTTGCAAACGAGAATTATTTCCAGCCTGGGAAAACCTGCAAATTTGAAGTGGGAAACGGTGGAAAATTTTATATTCAGTATTTTATTTTATTTTATTCCATTTTCCTCTCCTGGTTTCTCCCTCTTTGCAGACCGGAGCCAAGACAGTACGGCTGTGGTCCTCTCGGACTCGAACTCAACGCAGGACGTCTTCGGGGAAATGGCCGCCACCTCCCAAGACGGCGCCAAGAAGCCTTTCCCAGAAAGGAAGCCTTTCCTCGCCCCTTCCTGCTCCTCTTCCTCAGAGGCCGCCAACGCTAACGCCAACGCTAACGCCGCCCCTGCAAGGGAGGCCGCCGCCGCCGCAACCATGGAGGAAAAGGGTACGTTGGTCCTCCCCTTTGCTTTGATCTTTTTCAAAATGAAAATGCGCCGTATTTTTCCAGAGTGTGGACACAGGTCATTATTGGTATCGGCCCGATAAGAATAAGAATATAATAGAGTAATATGGGATAGCAGAGAATACCTTCCTTGCCGCTTTTCTTTTGAACGGGGACAAAAAAAATAAATTATTTAAAGTTAAGACAAACTTTGTAGAATGAAGTGTTTTTTTAAAAAAGAAATGGGCTTTTTCCTCTGATTTTAGAATTATTTATTAATTGTATACTTTGGACTGCTTTAACATTGCCAACACCTTAAAAATGTTTTAGCATTAACCTTTTCTGTGCTCTAGAGAGAATTATAATTATTATTATTTTTATTTGTTTTATTATTATATTTATTTGTAATCCCCTATTTTATTTATAACCCAAAGTGGCTCACAGTTGGGAAAAAAAATTAAAAAGATACAAAAAATTCCCATTAAAAATAGAATTAAACCAATTGCATCACTAAAACACCTCTCTAGGTGTCTTCTAACTCCTCCGGTGCAACTCCGTATGGTCAATTCCGTAGAGTTGCGCAAGAAGAGGCCTAGAGAAACCGTGTTTTTTTCTTCAGAGGTGGATAGGTTGGCGAATCCATGCTTACTGGTTCCACGAATACAGGGAGTACTATGTTTCGTAACAATTTGCGCCAAAATCCTGTTGTTTTTCCTGGCTAGAATAGACCCATAGAACCAATGGGGTTTGCAGGCGTGTTGGGTCTCCCCTCGGCCACTGATTTCCTGTTATTGGTTCGTAACGCAGTCCGTAACATTTAATAATAAATACTAATTTTTTCGTTTTTCGATGCTCCTCCAGGGAAGCCCGAGGAGACCCCGGCGGTGGTGTCGGCATCCGATCCGAAGCCAAAGGCCCCCTCGCAGGGGGACCCCAAGCAAGGAGGGCCGCGGGGGGAGCCCTGCCCGGAGCCGCCGTTCCCGCCGGGGCTGCCGTCCGACCGCGAGGAGCGGCGCCGGGTGCTGACGGAGCTCTGCGTGACCGCCTTCCGCCTCTGCCTGGGCCGCTTCCCGCAACACTACAAGAGCCTCTACCGCCTGGCCTTCCTCTACGCCTACAGCCCCACCCACAAGGTCAGCCCCACGCCACGGCGGCCGCGGCGGCCACGGCGGTGGAAGGGGAGGAGGAGGAAGAGAAGGAGGGCAGCAGCTCTGCAACAAACGGAATGACCTTTTCCAAATCTTCCTCCTTTTTCTTTTCTTTTCTTTCTTCCTTCCTTCCTTCCTCCATCCCTCTGTCGTCTTTCCATCTTTATTTCTTCCTTCCCTCCTCCCATCTTAATTTCCTCCTTCCTTCTTTCTTTCATTCCTTTCCTCCCTCCTTCCTTCCTCCCTTCTTTGTTTCCTCTTTCCTTCTTTCTATTCCTTCCCTTCTTCCTTCCCTCCCACATCCCTCTGTCTTCTTTTTGTCTTTCATTTCCTCCTTCCTTCTTTCTTTCATTTGTTCTTTCATTCCTTTCCTCCCTCCCTCCTTCCTTCCTTCCTTCTTTCTATTCCTTTCCTTCCTTCCTGACTTCCCTCTCTCCTTCCCTTCTTCCTTCCTTCCCTCCCACCATCCTCTGTCTCTTTTCCTTCTTTCATTTCTTCCTTCCTTCTCATCCTCCCTCCTTCCTCCCTCCCATCTTCCTTTCCTCCTTTGATGGCTCCATTCCTCCTTCCTTCCTCCTTTCATTTGTTCTTCCGTTCCTTTCCTCCCTCCCTTCTTTGTTTCCTCCTTCCTTCCTTCTATTCCTTCTTTCCTTCCTTCCTGACTTCCCTCCCACCATCCCTCTGTCTCCTTTTCTGCTTTCATTTCTTCCTTCCTTCTTTGATTGCTCCATTTCTCCTTCGTCCCTTCTTTCTTTTGTTCCTTTCTTCCTTCCTTCCTTCCTTCCTCCCCTATTTGTTTCCTCCTTCCTCCCATCTTCATTTCTTCCTTCCTTCTCATCCTCATTCCTTCCTCCCTCCCTCCCTCCCATCTTCCTTTCCTCCTTTGATGGCTCCATTCCTCCTTCCTTCCTCCTTTCATTTGTTCTTCCGTTCCTTTCCTCCCTCCCTTCTTTGTTTCCTCCTTCCTTCCTTCTATTCCTTCTTTCCTTCCTTCCTTCCCACCATCCCTCTGTCTCCTTTTCTGCTTTCATTTCTTCCTTCCTTCTTCGATTGCTCCATTTCTCCTTCGTCCCTTCTTTCTTTTGTTCCTTCCTTCCTTCCTCCCCTATTTGTTTCCTCCTTCCTCCCTTCTCCATTTCCTTCCTTCCTTTCCTTCCTTCCTCTGTTTCTCCTCCATTTCCTCCTTCCTTAACTCCCTCATTCCATCCTTCTTCTTCTTTCCTTCCTCCACTCCTTCCTTCCCCTCTCCCGTCCTTCCTTCCCATCCTCTTCCTCTTCGTTTTTCCTCCTCCCGCCGCGCGCGCCTTTCCTCCAGAACCTCCACTGGGCCCGCGACGTCCTCCTCGGCAGCGGCCTCCCCTGGCAGCAGCTGAAGCACATGCCGGCGCAGGGACTCTTCTGCGAGCGCAACAAGACCAACTTCTTCAACGTAAGTGCCAGACTCGCACGCGGGGCACCCCGGGCGGCTGCGCGCTCCTCCCAAAATGGCCGCTTGCCTTTCCTAAATCCCCGTTTGCACGCAGTAACAACACTCCCTGGCTGGCATTTTCTTCCTTCAGAGCCGAGGAAGAAGGGACTGGGTTTTCCATATTGTGTGTGTGTGTGTGTATGGAAAACCACTGGGGCAAGTCACACTCTCTCAGCCTCAGAGGGAAAGCGTGATGAGAAACCGCCACCAAATAATAATAATAATTCTGGCCAAGGAAGCACTAATGCAAGAAGACACACAACAACAAAATCCCAAAATCCTTATTTTTAACGGGAGACCGTTGGGTGTCGTGGCGTCAGCCCCCCTTTTTTTGGAGGGGCAGAAATTGGGGTTGGATCCGTCTCGGTGGGTAAATGAAAAGTGGGCAAATTTCAGTGTGGAATTGAAGGGTTTTGAACAGAGAGAATGAGAGGGAAGTGGAGGAAATTTTTGGCGTGCGAGCGGTGTGTGGTTGCGTGTGCGCGCACGCATAAAACGGGAGCCAAAAATCTGCGTCCCTCAAATTTTTCACCTCTGATGCTGTCTGGGAGAGAAAAACTTTTTGAAAGCGGTTTTCACTAGCGTCCATTTTAAAACCATATGCATTTCGTAATTCCATACGTTTAAAAATGCAAGAGTTATAAAAATTGCACGCGTTTGAAAATGGTTTATGCGGTTTAAAACGGCACGTACTTAAAAACTGCCTGCATTTTAGATCTGCATCCACTTTGAAACCGCGCAGACTTATCAACGCCATGCGTTGAAACACGCCGTGCCCTTTAAAATCACGGGCTTTTTAAATTGCATGCATTTTAAAACGATGTGCATTTTGCAAGTGGTGTTTATATACACACATGTACGCTCCTCCTGGGAAGAGGAAGAGGAAGAGGAAGAGGAAGGAGAAAGGCTGGAAACGCAGCCAAGGTGGCTGACCCCCCTTCCTCCTCCTCCTCCTCCCCCTGGCCCCCCTCCCCTCCCTTTCCCAGGGAGTCACATGACCCACTCCCTCCTCCCCCTCCCCCTCCCCCTCCCTGCCAGGTAGCCCCTCCCCTCCTTCCTCGTAATGCGGCCGCCATGGTGAGACTGGGAGGGACTGGGAGGGACTGGGCGGCTTCCCTCCTTTCTTCCTCCTCCCCCCTTCCCTTCCCTTCCTTTATGTCTCTTTTGGGGGTTCCCCCCTTCCCCCCTCCTTTGGGGGTTCCCCTTTCCTCCTCCCCATTTTTAGGGGTCTCCTCTTTTCTCATTTGGGGGTGTCTCTCTTCCTCCTCTCATTTTGGGGGTGTTTTCCTCATCTCCTTCTCCCCCCCTTTCTTTTCAGGGTGTCCCCCTTTTCCTCTGTCATTTGGGGGGATCTCTCCCTCTCATTTGGGGGGGGTATCCCTCAATTGTGGGTGTCTCTCTTCCCCTCCCCTTCCTTTTGGGGCTGCCCCTCTTTCCTTCTTCTTTTTGGGGTGATTTCCCTCTCTTCCCCCTCCACCCCACCCCTGTTTTTTTGGGGGGGCAACCCTCTCCTTTGAAGTTACCCCCTTCTTCCTCTCCCATTTGGGGGTCTCTTCCTCGTCCTCCTCCTTTTGGGGTGATCTCTCTCCCCACAACTGTCATTTTGGAGATTTCCTTCTCCCCTCTCATATTGGTGGGTAAGGCCTCCCCCTCTTTTTTTGGGGGGGGGTCTCCATCTCCTTTCTTTGGGATTTCCTCCTCTGTTTTTTTCCTTTGGGGGTAGTCCAATCCCCCCCTCTGTTTTTGGGGCATCCCCCTTGCTCATTTCCTTTTGGGGGTGTCCTTTAGAGGCATCCCTCTTCTCTGCCTCCACTTTTGGGGGGTGCCCCTATCCCCCTTTCCATTGGGGAACTTCCTCTTTCCTCTCTCTGCTTTGGGGGGTCCCTTCCCCCCTTTCTCATTCAGGACAATCCCCAACCTCTCCCCCTTTCCTTTTGGGGGTGTCCTCCCCCTCTGCTTTTGGGGTGTCCTGTCCACCTTTTCCTTTTGAGGCATTTCCCTCTTTTCCTTTGGGGGAGTCCCTCTTCTCTCTTTTTGGGGTATCCCTCTCTCATTTGGGGCTTTTCTCCAGTATCACTCTCTAATATGGGGGTGCTTCTATTCCCTTGTCTCTATTTTGAGGTATCCCTCTTTTGGGGGTTTCTTTCTTTCCCCTCTCTTTGAGTACCTCTGCCTAATTTGGGGGTGCTTTCTTTCTCCTCTCTCTTTTGGGGTGTCCCTCTCCCCTGGAGAAATGTCCCTTCCCCTCCTTTCATTTGGGGGTGCCCCTATTTCACCTTTCCTTTTGGGGGGTGCCACTCTTCTCTCTTTTTTTAAAGGGACATTTCTCTTTCCCTTCTGATTCGGGGGTACCCCTCTCCTCTCCTGATCTGGGGGGGTCTCCCTCTCCCCTTTTGGGGGCGTCCCACCTCCCCCTCCTCCCCCTTTTCACCCCAAATTCTGCCTCCCTCCAGCCTTTCTTCCCCAATTTTCCCAATTATGCTAATGCTGCTTAAAAATCTCCCCGCTAAGCCGAGGATGAGGAAGAAAAGGAAACGAAGGCCTGAAAATCTTCTCTGTCAGAGTCTTTTATTAATTGAGGAGGAGAGAAATGCGATGAATCCATTCTGTGTTTTAGTCCAAAGTTTAAACAGGTGCTTTAGGCTGTGTTTCTGTGCAGAATCCATGTGCAGTCTTGGATTGCAACTCCCATCATCCGTGGCCAGCAATGTGAGCCAAAGGCTGCGGGAGAAAGTTATTAAAATACTCATCTAAGTAAAGTTTATATCCAGTGTTGTACAATAAAATCAATGTAGCTATGACATTTAAAAGGCTAATATATATATACCGTATATATATATATATATATATATATATATATATATATATGCATTTTATCAATTAGAAGCTGAGCAATTTAAAACAGTGGGTCCCTCAAATCAACCCCAATTCTTGCACAGGCAATAATTCATGCCCATCCTGCAGTGTAGGCCAGTGGATTTCCCTACCGTTGGTAAGGGAGAAGGCAGTGACTCCGCCCCGGGTTCTAGTCTTAACTGTAAAGGGAGCTGAACCTGATGCACCGGACTCATTTTAGAAATCGGCGGTTGAACTGGTGGTTCTGATCTGGGAAAGAGATCTGAAGGTCATCTAGTTTGACCCCTGCCAAAAAGACATGCAGGGATCGTGTTGTGTGACCTCCAGGGGGAATCTAAGGGTCATTTAGTCTGACCCCTGTAGGAAAAGATCCAGCGGTCCTCTAGTCTGACCCATGTAGGAAAGGAATCCGAGGATCTTCCAGTCTGGCCCCTGAGGGTCACTTAGTCTGACCCTTGCAGGAAATAAATCTAGGGGTCATCTAGTCTGACCCTTGCAGGAAATAAATCTAGGGGTCATCTAGTCTGACACTTTGGGGAAATAACTCTGAGGGTCATTTAGTCTGACCCTTGCAGGAAATAAATCTAGGGGTCATCTAGTCTGACCCTTGCAGGAAATAAATCTAGGGGTCATCTAGTCTGACACTTTGGGGAAATAACTCTAAGGGTCATCTAGTCTGACCCTTGTGGGAATGAAATCGAAGGTCATCTCGTCTGACACTTCGGGGAAAGAGATCTGAGGGGCAGTGACTCCGCTCGGGGTTCTAGTCTGAACTGTAAAGGTCGCTGATGCTGCGGTACTTGGACTTGTTTTAGAAATCAGCGGTTGAACCTGTAATTCTAATCAGGTTGTGGTTTTGAGTTTCTCCTTAGTTTTGGGGGAATCGGGGTATCCAACCCTTTCCTATTATTCCCATTTTGGCTTTTCTTGACCTTCCGCCTGAGTCAACCAGTTGGGATTTGTAGTTTGTTTGTTTTTTAAGGCCCTTCTTTTGAGATTTCCCCTGTTGAAATTCCTCCTTTCTTCCTCCGGCGCAGGGAATTTGGCGCATCCCCGTGGATGAGATTGACCGTCCCGGCAGCTTCGCTTCGCACATGAACCGCTCCATCGTCCTCCTCCTGGACGTCCTCTCCAAGTTGAAGGACTACAACACCCTCCTCAAGGTCTCCTCTATGCTCCAGCGGACCCCCGACCAGGGAAAGTGAGAGAGAAAATAAAAACCCACCCAACACACACACACGCGTTTTACGTCACTCTTTTAAATATTTACGTATTTAAATATTTTCTCCTCCGCTGTAATTTGGGAACCAAACTTTTCAGCATCCGACTTCTCCTCCGCACGCCGTTTCCGTTGCAATTAATCCGCAGTGGGCGAATGTGTCGGGCCCAATTCCAAAAGAGGACGTTTTGGGGGGCTTTTTTGGGGAGGTGGAGTGGGGTCCCCCATGCAACCCACAGGCTATAAAAACTGAAGATAAACGAGTTAAATTTGACAAACTTATTGAAAATAATTTTTTATAAAAAGCGTTGGATGCTGGAGATTTTTTCTGCTATTTACAAAAAAGGGAGCGGATAGCAAAAATATAATGGTTATAATTAGGTATAATGTTAAATTATCTATATATAAAACTCTTGGGTATGTTTCTTTTTCTAGCGTGCTGATTGGCTGCTTAGGAAACGTACCCAACCAATCCCCTCCCTCTTCTCACTCCCTCAGCCAATCACCACCCACACGTAAAACAGCGCAATATTATTTTGCTAAAATAATACCATGTAGCTGAACCGTGTGAAATGAATCTGAGATAAAACACGTAAAAACATTTATGAAGTATATGAATAAATAAATAAAATGAGTTATTAATTTACTTTATAACCTTTGCAATCTCCTATACGGCGTATATTACGCTGGGTACAGTTATCGTAGTTTATACGTATGTGTGTGTGTGTTTGTATAATTCGAAACATATCATTAGATATACTGTGTGTTTTTTAAAGCGTGAGCTGCTTTGGGTCCCAGCTTTGTGGGAAAAGTGGGTTATAAATAAATATATATATATATAAATAAATATAATAATAATTACTATTTAACAGTAATATGGTCAGACCCCTGTATCCGTGGAACCAATATCTGTGGTTTCAGTTATCCACAGAATAAGGACACATATCATAGCATTGGGGTAGAAAATGCCTAGAAAAGCATCCTCTCTAGGCATCTTCTAAGTCCTCCAACGCAACTCTATGGTATATTTTTATTTTAATACGGTTCGCTGTTATCCACCATTTCCGGTATCCGCGGTAAGTCTAGGAACCGAACTTCCTCGGATACGGGAGTCCACCTGTAATATTGTTTACCTTGATGGCCATTGTGGAATTGAGACTTCAAAGCAGGAGATATTTGGGGCATTTCAGGTGGAAGATTTGAAAAAGTTTTCACAAATACCGTTTCCTGTTTTTCTTTCCCCGCTTCCTGGCAGGAAGTACTTGCGAGATGCTGACCGGCAAGTTCTGGCGCAGCGGGCTTTCATCCTCACGGTCGTGGTGCTAGAAGAAATGCTGAATGAGCTCACCGAGGTAAGGGGGTCCCCTTGAATTTTGGGAGGGGGCTTAGTACCCGTAGGATTTGCGTTGTTCCAATCTGAAATTGGGGTGCGTCTATGGGTGTCAGAGACCGGATTATCCCCGTTCCGAAATTATCCCGATCCAATCCGTCCTTTTCTCGTCCAAAGGTGTCCGACGACCAAGACCTCAAGTGTGGAGCCAAGATGACCACTGACGTCTCCGGCAAGGCCAGCGCCGAGGAGGGGCAGGAAGCCATCCCCCCAAAAACGGCTTTGTCCGAGGGAGGAGGAGTTGGGGGTGTGATGGTCGAGGGGGCCACCACCGGGCAGACCCCGTCTCTCACCATGGACACGGCGGAGCCGCCGGACGCCAAACAAGAGACGGCGAGAGGGGAGACAACCCCCTCTCGATCTGAACCCATGGATTTCGAGGACTGTCTTGGGGACCCCGAGAAAACGGACACGTCACCCCCAAAAAGCGGGGAGGTGGGCCGGGGTATCGCCGTCCGGTGTCCCAAGGAGAGCCGGACGCCGGAACTTTCTCTCGAGGAGCTGAGCATCAGCTCACGGCACCACCAGCCGCCAGCGACGACGACGGAAGGGGTGAAAATCCACCCGCACCACGAGGAGGGCGTTGCGGGCGGGATCCCGAGGCCGACGCGGAAGCGGAAGCTAATGGAGGACACCGAGTCTGGGAAGACGTTGCTGCTGGACGCCTACCGGGTGTGGCAACAGGGTCAGAAGGTCATGACCTACGACCTGGGCAAGATCGAGAAGATCATGTCCGAGACCTACATGCTCATCAAACAAGTAAGCCACGCTGCGCGCGGGGAAAACGGGGGGACCCCAAACGATCCAGGGCCGGCGGTGGAGTTGTGGGGCTCAGAGGCCGCTGGAGAAGGCCTTGCGGGTCCCCCACAGTCATTTTGGGGGGTCTTTTCTCCCCGTAGGTGGATGAAGAAGCCGCCCTGGAGCAAGCGGTGAAGTTCTGCCAGGTGCATGTCGGGGCGGCAGCCCAAAAGCAGGTGAGTCCTTCTGGGGTCTGTGTGCGAAACCCGTCCCTCCTGAGTCGGGCGGGAGAGATGAGAAGGCGGCCAAAATGGGTGTGTGTGTGACATTAAGACGCAGTTTCTGTCTCTGATTTTGGGAGTGGGGGGAGGCAAAGATTATATGGAGAAATTGCAAGGTTTGTGTGCAATATTATTAGTATTATTACTATTATTAGCCAGGAGTAGAGAGCTAGGAATGGATGATCCCTCTCACTTAAAGATGGACAGACGGCGGAGGGGCGGATAGATACACACCGCACACGTTGCATTTTGAGGTGAATTTGGGGAACCGCTTGAGCTATTTCAATGGCTTTTGCTTGATTTCTTCATTGCAAACCGCTGAAAATAGTAAATTTTGCCAATAAACCTGATCGGCCGTGGGGGTTGGATCGTTTTGATGTAGGTTGTAGGTCGAATTTTAGATCGATATATGGGGTAGGGATATAAGAAAGATAGCTCAGTAGATTGGTGGGGTTTTGGATGGATGGACAGGGAGAGTTTTATATGGATGGATAGAATTTGAGATAGATAAATGGATGGATACAGCGTAGACGGATCTAAGAAGGTCGCATTTTAGGTAGGTGGATAGATTTATAGGTGGATAGAGTTTTATATGGATGCACGGACGGACAGAGAGAATTTTGGATAGAAAGATAAAATGTGGGTGGGATTTCGGATGGATAGATTTATAGATGGATAGAGTTTTATATGGATGGATAAAACGACAGCTAAGTAGGTGGGATTTTGGATGGATAGATTTATAGATGGATGGAGAGAGCTTTATATGGTAGGTGTATATCTATCCATATAGATAGGTAGATATATGGATTATAGATAGATAGGCAATGTTTAGTTGGCTGGACGGATAGATCGATCGATCTTTGGATAGATAATTTTGGATTGATCAAGGGATGGCTGGTTGAATAGACAGATCTTTGGATGGATGGATGGACAGAATTTCAGCCGGGCCTCCTGTACGAAGGCGGAAACCATCGTTCTGCCTTTTGGGGGATGGATTTCGGTTTTTCCAAGGGGGCCGAGGTGGGTGGCGACGGAGGGAACCGGGGAAAACCCATGGCTCGGTGGGGCCGGGAAACCCACCCTGTGGGGCTGGAGAAAAAAGACTCCCTCCGCTCTGGAAGATCCTTTTCCCAGCGCCTCGCTCTGCCGCCGGCGTCTTCGGCTTTTCCATCATTGCTGTTTTGCTAACTCCAGAGCACGGGGGAGACCCCCACCACCCCGAAGCACCTGCGGGACCCCAAGGAGAGCTGCTTCCCCGCCACCACCAACACCACCACCCCGGCGTCCACCCCGGCGGCGCCTCCTTTGACCCTGACCCCTCCGGCCGCCGGCTCCGGCACTGGGGCAATGACCGCCGACCCCCTGGCAACTGAATGCCTCCTGAGACCCTCCAAGGAGACCAAGATGGCTTCCCCGCTGCCTCCCTCCACCGGGCCGCCACTCCTCCTCCTCCTGCCGCCCCGGGACAGGGCCGGGCCGCCTGAGGCTGCGGAAGAGACGCCCCCTACTGCCGGCGCGGTCTCTGCCCTCGCCCGGAGGGGTAAGCCGCCTCTTTTTCTGCATTTCGCTGACAAGGGCAAAATAGAGGTTTCTGTGAATTTTAATGAAGCTTCTGAACATCCAAAAGTTCTACTGATACAAAAAAATGTACAAAAGAGGATGTTATATGAAAACGAACTATCAGTTAACGAAATGTTTTGTACATTTTTTGTATCAGTAGGATTATTGGACAGATGGGCGGGACGGAGAGATAGATAATTTTGGGTTGATAGATGGATCATTTTGGATGGAGACAGAGAATTTTGGATGGATGGGCAGATAGATAAAATTTGGATGGATGGACAGAAAGAATTATGGGTGGATAAATAGACGGATAACATTTGGATGGATGGATAAATTGAGAAAGAAATGGAATTATGGATGGATAAATAGAATTTGGATGGATGGATAATTTGAGAGACGTTTAGATGGATGGTTGATTGATTTGTGCAAACAGGAAGCTTGTGGTACAAAGTGTTTGTGTGTTTGTGTATAAAGGGAGATTCTCCCAGTTGCTTTCTCTTTTCGGGGAGGGGGAGGCGGATTTGGAGAGGGGTGAAGGACTCCTGCTTGGGATTTTTTTTTCAAAACTCCTCTCTTGCATAATCGCATGCATCTCCAAAACGAGGGTTGCCGTGGAAACGGGATGGAGAAGCGGAGGCAGGCAGGGAAACGAAAAAGGGGGGAACGCTATTGGTGGGGTATTATTTATTTTTTGCTTGGCGGGTGGGTGGGGGGGTCTGGAATGTTTTGCTTTTTGGTTTGCAGCGTGTTTTCATCCTCCGAGGCGGGAGGATGCTGAAAGGTAAACGAAGGCAGTCCGGAAGACGCTTAATAATTTATTTGTTTTTTGGGGAAGATGGAAAAAGGAAAAATTCATTTCTTGGGGGAAAAAATCTACGACAGGGGGGAAATCTCAAGAGGAATTAATTATTTTCCTGTGTGTTTCTGTGTTGCCTTTCTGATAATTCCTTTTGCGTTGTCCCAGGTTGTGGACTGAAACGGGTTTGCATCGTTATCCGCTTCCTTCGTTAGGGGTGGAGAGTCTTGTTTACATTTTGGGATGCAAATTAAAAACAAAATGCAGTGGATAGTTTTGAAAACGCTTAAGCAAATGATCATATATTAAAGCAAGTTTTAAAAGTAAACATTCCCAAAGGAGGGTCTACGCTGTTCCCGCTTTGGAGAAGGGACGGATCCGGCGGCAGGTGGCCTTGGCCTGCATCGCGTCGCTCTGCGTGACAAATTCTTCTTCCTTCCTGCAGAGGAGGAAGAGGAAGAAGAAGAGGAGGAGGAAGAGGAGGAGGAAGAAGAGGAGGAAGAGGAAAGCAAGGCGGAGATACCACGGGAGAGACTCAGCGCGGCGCGGCAACAAGACCTCCGCCTCTGCCAGCCCGCGAAGACCGCCGCAATGGCCGCTTTGGCCATGGGTGGTCCTGGCCGGTGGCAAGTGGAGCTGGAAGTGGTGACCGGCCCGAGCGCCGGAGGGCAAGCGGGGGTCCGAGGTAAGGAAGGGGGTGCGTCTGCTCAGGGGCAGCGTGGGTGGGAAGCGTTACAGATCACCGTGGTGGAGCAGCGCTAAAACGTGCCGTAGCGGTGCTATGGGTGGAGTATAATGTTCCCACTCCGCTCCCATTTTGAGTCTGAACTTGAGAGTCCTCCTTATGGGCAGCCAATGTATGTGTGTGTTCCAGCTCACCCCGCTCCTGTCTCGAGTCTGAACTTTGCAAAGCTCCTCATGGGCAACCTGGGAGTCAGTTTTCCATTTTGCAAAATGGGTTTCCAGTATGATATCAAGCGGGAACAATTAGGTTCCTGTATTTACTTTCTGGGTTTTGTCTTCCTCCATCTTAGGGGCCAACATCCCCGAAATCCACGCGATGGATGATGCCGGGAAGACCGAGAGCGGCAGCGGCAGCGTTGGCGGCAACCGGGGCAAATCCCGGGCCCTGGCCAGCATGCCGAAGCTCTTCATTCCCTCGGCGGCCACGAAATTCCCCCCAGAGATCACGGTCACGCCACCGACCCCCACCCTCCTCTCGCCGAAGGGGAGCATCTCGGAAGAGACCAAACAGAAGCTCAAGGTATCGGGTGGGGCGGGTGGTGGGTTGGGGGGCTCCTCTCTGAAAGCCCGTTATCTGCCCTGGGGGTCAGACTAGATGACCCTTAGATTTATTTCCTGGAAAGGTCTGCCACAAAGAAATCCAGGGATCATGTAGTCTGACGGCTGTGAAGAGGGAAAAATCCAAGGGTCATGTAGTCTGACCCCTGCAGGATTGAAATCCGAGGGTCATTAGTCTGATCCTTGCTGGAAATCAACCCAAGGGTCATCTAGTCTGACCCCTGCAGGAATGGATCTGCCCTAGACTTCCCATTGCTCCCACCCTCCTCACGGCCATGTTTGGGGGTCGCACAAAGACGGGGTCTTTCTCTGGGGTCAGGCCAGAACATGGGATCCCTCGGTTGGCCCCACTCCACTCTCGCGCCGCCGGCCGTCCTTTGACCGGACATCCCATGAGGTCTTTTATTTTGCGTTCTTTTCGCCATATTCTGTTTTGTGAGCTTCCTTCAATTTGAGCAGAAAAAGATAATTTGTTTTGGAGCAATGGCGTTATTTCTCATCATTATTATTATTCCCCCCTTTTTTCTCTCTCCGTCCACCCCGGCGTCCAGTCCGCCATCCTCTCGGCCCAGTCGGCGGCCAACGTCAAGAAGGAGACGCTCTGCCAGCCGGCCTTGGAGATCGTAGAGACCTCCAGCCAGGAATCCTCATTGGAGAGCGAGACCGACGAAGAGGACGACTACATGGACGTGTGAAGATCGGATGGACGGACGGGACGGATGACAGATCTGTTTCTTCCTTCCTCCCCTCATTTGGATTTGGCTCAGAGCAAAAAAAACCACACTCAAATAATGGGGATGCTGGGATGCGTCCCCATTCACAGAAACACCCCCATATCTTCGGATTCTTGCGGCAGCAATTTTTCGCATATTTCTGTTCCCCCCTCCATCTTTTTTTCGTTTCCTCACCCTCAATTTCCATTTTTTCCCCACGCTTGAAAAAGGACCCAACAAATAAGGGAAAGAGTTCTAATTTATCTTGTGACAACACCCTCTTGTTTTGGGGACATAGGGGGCATTTATTTTAAAAAACCACATTTTGGACAAATAACCCCCCCCCCTCCAAAAAAACAGTGTTACGGAAATCTCCAACATTTCAGGTCACGGCAGAATATTTTGGATTCTTTGCACCAAAATTATCTATTTTGTGTTCAATGTTTGGTTTCCGTTTCTTTTTTTTCTTGGCAGAAAAGTCAACCATTGTTCAGCCATCTTGGAATAACGCCCAACGTTTTGGGGGGTGTTGGACAAATTACGCTTTTCGGGGAGGTCATAGTAGGATATCTTTAATCCTTCAGTCCCCCCCAAAATTTTTGCTTATCCATTTTTTCCTCGGGGGGGAGGGATAACAGCTCAGCTATTTTTTGGTGAAATTCTTGTCGTTTTCGGGGATAAGTTTCTCTCACAAACCACGCTTTTAGACACGTATCCGAGGAACATGGTTACAGATTTTGGTAACGTTTTGGGTCACCTTTCAGGATTTCTCCTGATGCGTATTCGAGAAAAACATCATGCATTCGGATAAAGTTTCGGGTCTTGGCAGGATATCACTGAGCGAGTATCCGAAGAATGGCGTTACAGATTTTGGTAACGTTTTGGGTCATGGCAGGATATCTCCAGACCTGTATCCGAGGAACGGCGTTACGGATTTCAGCAACGTTTCAGGTCTCGAGGGTTTATCTTTGGACTAGTAGCCAAAGAACGGCGTTACGGATTTTGGTAACATTTTGGGTCTCGGCGGGGTATCTCCAGACACGTATCCAAGGAACGGCGTTAATGGACTTTGGTAATGTTTCCTTTGGGGTTTATTTTCAACAGGACAGCACAAAAAAAGAGGGAAGAACACATTTTCGGAGGGATCTTTTATAAAAAGAAATATATATCTGTGGATGCATTTGCCGTTTATATGGTTGCGGGGGGAGCAGCGAGAATGAAATGGACACACTTTTTTTTTCCTCATTTTCCTACTGTATGTAAAATTTGTGATATTACAAATGCAACGACGTGCACTTGGATAATTGTGTAAAACGCGCACAGCACACGAAAATATCTTGCATCAGATTTGGGGGGGGTTTTTGGTTACTATTTGCTGGGGTGGGGGGGATTTTTTTGTGTTGAAATAAGAGAAAAATAGCTTTGTATGTAAATAATAATCAATTTTTCTAATAAAGTGAAACTTTAGTTCCTCTCTCGCTTGTGAAATTCTTGATGCTGTCCTAATGGGAGATGTTGGGGGGACCAGGGCTGAATTTTAATTTATCTAATTAGGGGCTCATAATACCTGTCTACCAATTGATTTGTCATCTGCATCTGTCTATAATCAATGTTTCTGAAGCTGGATTTTTAGGAAAACAAGGAGGTTCCCGGGCTTCCCTTTCTTGCAGGATGATTTTAGCTGAATTATTGCTACATGACGGGGTTGGACTAGATGTCCTCTCGGTCCCCCTTCCAGTTAATAACGCTTCTCTACCATCTCCAGTCCTCCAAATAAATCAGTTTTTCTTGGGATTCCCACCGTTCCTCCCTAACGGCAGTCACATAATTTAAAAAATCCCCACCTTCAAAGCTGGACGTAGTTTCAGGGCAGAATTTGGTCCCACCTCGCAAGGTTGGCGTGTTTGCATAAACTGGAAAAAGCCAGATTTCTGAAGCAAGTGTTATTCTAAAAAGCAATATTTCTGTGTTCAGTGTTTGCACCAACAACAAAAGGAGGGGAAACAGGAAATTTTTAAAAACTTTTTTTCTCTCGTCAAGTGTGCGCCCCATGAAAAAGCAATTAAAAGGGTCTCCAAGGCGAGTTTTTAATCCAGCCATTTGTGAATATAAATGAAACGACTCCTCAGGATTTATTTCTGCAATTATAGAGGCAAACAAAAGCTTTTACTCCCTTAAGTGGCGGCTTAAAAGGCCTCTGTCAAAAAGCAATTGCTTCATCAATAATTATTGAACAGACTTAAAAGCCATTTTCTCCCAATGTTTTCTGGTTTTAGGGTTCAATTTGCAAACTTCCAGTTTGTTGGGGACGATTTTATTTTAATTACTCACTCCCCCCCAAAAAAAAACCCTGGCAGGAAATAGTTATAAGAAAACTGCAGGTTCAATGGGAATCGGAAGAAGAGATGGGTCTCACAGGGTCATCTAGTCTGACCCTTGGGAGAAGCAAAGCTAAGGGTCATCTAGTCTGGCCGTTGGGAGAAGCAAACCTAGATGACCCTTCGTTTCTCCGAAGGGCCAGACTAGAGGACCTTAGCTTTGCTTCTCCCAAGAGGTCAACCAAGATGACCCTCATCTTTGTGTCTTTCAAGGGTCAGACTAGATGACCCTTTGCTTCTCCCAAGGGTAAGACTAGCTGACCTTTAGGCTTGATTCTCCCAAGGGTCAGACTACATGAGACTTTGATTTGTTTCTTCCAACGGTCAAACTAGCTGACCTTTAGATTTACTTTTCCTGGGGTCAGACTAAATGACCTTTAGGTTTGCTTCTCCCAAGGGTGAGACTAGATTACCCTTACCTTTGTTTCTCCCAAGGGGGTCAGACTAGATGACCCTTAGCTTTATCTCTCCCAACCGTCAAGACTAGATGACCCTTAGCGTTGCTGCTCCCGAGGGGTCAGACTAGATGACCCTTTGTGCTCTCCCGAGGGGTCAGACTATATGACCCTTAGCTTTGTTTCTCTCAAGTCAGACTAGATTATCCTTAGCGTTGCTTCCTCCAAGGGGTCAACTGAGATGACCTTTAGCTTTGTTTCTCCCAAAGGGTCAGAGTAGATGACCCTTAGCTTTGCTTCTCCCAAGGGTAAGACTAGCTGACCTTTAGGTTTGATTCTCCCAAGGGTCAGACTACATGAGACTTTGATTCGTTTCTTCCAGCGGTCAAACTAGCTGACCTTTAGATTTGCTTTCCCTGGGGTCAGACTAAATGTCCTTTCTCCCTTCTCCCAAGGGTGAGACTAGATTACCCTTACCTTTGTTTCTCCCAAGGGGTCAGACTAGATGACCCTTAGCTTTACCTCTCCTAACCATCAAGACTAGATGACTCTTAGCTTTGCTTCTCCCGAGTGGCCAGACTAGATGACCCTTAGCTTTGCTTTTCCCAAGGGGTCAACCGAGATGACCCTTAGCTTTGCTTTTCCCAAGGGTCAGACTAGATGACCCTTAGCTTTGCTTCTCCCAAGGGTCAGATTAGATGACCCTTAGCTTTGCTTTTCCCAAGGGCCAGACTAGTTGACCCTTAGCTTTGCTTCTCCCAAGGGGTCAACCGAGATGACCCTTAGCTTTGCTTCTCCCAAGGGTCAGACTATATGACCCTTTGCTTCTCCCAGGGGTTAGACTAGATGACCCTAAGCTGCACTTCTTCCAAGGCTCAGACTAGATGGCCCCTACATTTCCTTTCTGAGGTCAGACTAGATGGCCAGTAGCTTACTTTCTCCCAAGGGTCAGACTAGATGACCCTAAGCTTTACCTTTCCTTAAGAAAAGCAAAGCCACAGGTCATCTAGTCTGACCTTTGGGAGAAGTGAATCAAACTCTCATCTAGTCTGACCCTTGGGGGACGCAAAGCTATGGGCCATCTAGTCTGACCCTGAGGAAAATCAGTGTAAGGGGTCATCTAGTCTGATCCATGGGAGACGTAAAGCTAAGGGTCAGGTAATGACCCTTGGGAAATGCAAGGCTAAGGGTCATGTAGTCTGACCCTTAGGAGAAGTGAAACAAAGTCTCATCCAGTCTGACCCCGGGAAGAAGGAAAGCTAAGGATCCTCTAATCTGACCCTAAGAAGAAAAAAAAGGAAAGGGTCATCTAGTCTGACCCCTTGGAAGAAATAAAGCTAAGGGTCATCTAGTCTGACCTTTGGGAGTAGCAAAGCTAATATCATCTAGTCTGACCCTTTGGGAGAAGCAAAGCTAAGGGTCAACTAGTCTGGCCCTTGGGAAAAGCAAAGCTAAGGGTCATCTAGTCTGGCCCTTGGGAAAAGCAAAGCTAAGGGTCATCTAGTCTGGCCCTTGGAAAAAGCAAAGCTAAGGGTCAACTAGTCTGGCCCTTGGGAAAAGCAAAGCTAAGGGTCATCTAGTCTGGCCCCTGGGAAGAAGCAAAGTTAAGGGTCATCTAGTCTGGCCCTTGAGAAAAGCAAAGCTAAGGCTCATCTAGTCTGGCCCCTGGGAGAAGGATCTCTAAGGGTCATCTAGTCTGGCCCTTGGGAGAAGCAAATCTAAGGGTCATCTAGTCTGACCTTGGGAAGAAGTAAAGCAAAGGGTCGAGTCTGAGCGCTGCAGAAAAGGACCCCAAGGGTCATCTAGTCCATCCCTTACAGCCACCGAATCCTTGGTGGAAGGCATTTCCGACACATTCGGTGGCCAACTGCAAACCTCCCTGGAAATTAAAATCTGAGAAAGGAAATTGGGAGAAGCAAATCTAAGGGTCATCTAGTCTGACCCCTTGGAAGAAGCAGTTCTAAGTGTCATCTAGTCTGACCCCTTGGGAGAAGCAATTCTAAGGGTCATCTAGTCTGACTCCTTGGGAGAAGCAATTCTAAGGGTCATCTAGTCTGACCCCTTGGGAGAAGCAATTCTAAGTGTCATCTAGTCTGACTCCTTGGGAGAAGCAATTCTAAGGGTCATCTAGTCTGACTCCTTGGGAGAAGCAATTCTAAGGGTCATCTAGTCTGACTCCTTGGGAGAAGCAATTCTAAGGGTCATCTAGTCTGACTCCTTGGGAGAAGCAAATCTAAGGGTCATCTAGTCTGACCCCTTGGGAGAAGCAATTCTAAGGGTCATCTAGTCTGACTCCTTGGGAGAAGCAATTCTAAGTGTCATCTAGTCTGACCCTTGGGAAAAGCAAAGCTAAGGGTCATCTAGTCTGACCCCTTGGGAGAAGCAATTCTAAGGGTCATCTAGTCTGACCTCTTGGGAGAAGCAATTCTAAGGGTCATCTAGTCTGACCCCTTGGGAGAAGCAATTCTAAGGGTCATCTAGTCTGACCCTTGGGAAAAGCAAAGCTAAGGGTCATCTAGTCTGACCCTTGGTACAAGCAAAGCTAAAGATCATCTACTCTGACCTTGGGAAGAAGTAAAGCCAAGGGTCATTGAGTCTGAGCCCTGCAGAAAAGGACCCCAAGGGTCATCTAGTCCATCCCTTACAGCCACCGAATCCTTGATGGAAGGCATTTCTGACACATTCGGTGGCCAACTGCAAACCTCCCTGGAAATTAAAATCGGAGAAAGGAAATTGAAAGCAAAATGTTCAAGAACGGGGTGGCCGGAGGGAGAGAAGAGGTTGCTGAGAAGGAGATGTTTGGACTCCCATTTAATGGGATTTTTCTTGTTGTCTTCTTTGGAGAAGTAAATTGTTCATTAAAAAGGAAATATCAAGGCAAGAGAAGAAAGCGAAATGCAATAAATTCTCTCTTTCTTTTCTATGGCCCACCAAGGCCCACTTGCCTCCCTCCATTAAATGGGGCCGAAAATCCATAAATGGCTAAGTGGGCCATTTGGGTTTTTATGGGGCACCTTTGTGAAGAAGGCTTTTCCTGGCTTATTTTTAAATCTAAACACATCCTGGACAAAACCCACATTCACCAGAGCTGGTTGACGAAAGGCAAACATTTACAAAAGATAAGAAAAAAGCAAGAATTAAACAAGAACATTATTATGTGTGTTTAATTTTTTAAAAAAAGCTGGAAACCCATAGAAAACATGATAAAAATAAAAATGTTTATTAAAATATTTCTTCCAACTATTTCTTCCTTCCTTCATATGATCCCAGTAACTCAACTTAAAATCCATACTATTATTAATATTAACTGATTGACAGATATTAATCTGTCAATATTGATTGTCACGTGATGGACCTTATGGCATTATTATTTTATTATTATTATTTACAATTCCATTAACACCACCATTTTCACCAAACTTTAACAATAGTTTCCTAGGCATTATTATTATTAAGCCGTAAGGTCCATCACATGGCAATTAATATTGACAATTATCTCCAGCTTTGTTATCTTTGGATCTCAGGACGGCGGATGGATGAAAAAACCAACCTAGCGCAGGTTTACGAACCAATTGTCATAATTTTAGCCTCTTCAGCCATTTCTGAAAACAGGATTTTGGAAAGACGGTAATTCAGAATTATACACATTAATGCGAAATTGGAATACAATCAAGGCCTTAATAAAAAATAAAACTGCGCATGTGTGTGTGTGTGTGCATTCGCTGCATATATATATATATATATATAATTTATATTTATATTTCATATTTAATATTTCATATTTCCTGGAACCAGGGGCCAACTGCAGATAAGGCCCTGCTAGGTACGGTCCATTGAAGACGCAGGAGAGAAATCCAGCTCTCCAATGCATTTGCTTTAAAAATAAAACAGCAACTCCCAATTAACAGAGGCTTTTAATTGCTAGGAGAGAGGGAGGGAAAGAAAGAAAGAAAGAAAGGGGTCTCCACCTCCTTTCCCATGACCCTCTTCTCTGCCCCCCTTTCCCCACATCCTCCATAAAAGGGTCTCTTCCCAGCTGAGCAGACGGCAGAAAGCAGCGGCCGAAAGCGGTTTGGGAAGGAAGGGGACCTAGAGGTCATCTATTCTGACCCAGCTCCCTAGGACTGCCAGAGTGGGACGCAAATCCACTCTGGGGCTGTAAAGGCAACCCTCTTTTTCCTTTCCTTTCCTTGGCGATCGGCTGAGACCGGTGGGCGCCGCTGCCGTTTCCGGAGACCATGCAAGAGGCTCAGAGGGGTAGGTGCTCTTTCTTCTTCCTTCCAATTTCCCCCCTAAATAAGCTTCAAAGGAAACCCTTAGCATTATTAGCATCAATAGTATAATCATCATATTATATATTATTATACCATTATACAATTATTATTCTATTATTTATTATAATCAATATTATGTATTGGTTGTTGTATCTATTATCTATTATAATCAATAAATATATAGACAAAGACACACACACACACATTGGAATGAGATTAGGTGCAATAATCCAGATTTCATTTTTTGGACTGTAGCCAGCAATGGTTAAGGGGATGATGGGTGCTGCAGTGCCACCCACACCATCTGGACCTTCCTACCGTTTCCCTGGGCTTTAAAAAAAGATAAAGACACACCTAGATATTATTCCTCGGTAATACATCACCCATCAACCTTGCTTACTTGGTGTGTCGCTGGTGGTTATGGGGATGATGGGCATTGCAATGCCTAACCATAAGAGCTGGACATTTCCCCTGTTTCTCTGGGCTTTTAAGGAAGACACACACCCAGATTTTACTCCCAGATAATAACATCACCCATCAACCTTGCCTACCTGGTGTGTAGCTGATGGTGAATGGGGGATGATGGGTGCTGCAATGCCCAACTATAAGATCTGGATTTTTATTCTCTTACCTCTGGCATTTAAATACCAAGAAAACCAATTTTACTCCAACAACTAGATATCCCATCATCACATCCCTAGCCAACCTACAGCTGGTGATGAGGGGATGATGGGTCCTGTAGTGCCATCTGAAAGATATTGATTCTTAAAAACAAATCAACAAAGCAATTTTTTAATCCTTAGAATAAGATAAGATTTCAACAGCAAGGCTGACTTCAGCTCCCAGCATCCTCTGCTGGCATGGCCAAAGGTCGGGGATTCTGGGAAAAGGAGTCCAAGCTAGGGGCTGAAAATGCGAATTTAGGCACCCAAAAGTCTACACTAGCAAAGCTTTCCCTTCATCCTTTCATCCCCTTCCTTTCCAAAAATGTCCCCCGCAGTCTTTCCTTTCACCCCATTTCTTGCCCCCCAAGAAGCCGACCCGCCTCCGGACCCCTTGCTGGACTCCCCTTCCTCTGCCGCCGCCGCCGCCATCATGGTCACCCTGGAGGACCGGGACCTCTGGATGAAGTTCCACCAAGTGGGGACCGAGATGATCATCACCAAGTCCGGGCGGTGAGTTCTAGCGCGCACACAAACCGCCGGGGTTGGGATAGATGACCCCTGGAGGGCCCATCAAACCTTCCAAATCCCCCTTTGAAACTTAGGAAAATGGTGGTGGGGGGGTTTCTACCTGGCAGGAAAAAAAAATTGAAATTCCTAAATAATTTCCTGCCAGGTAGAGAAAAAAAATATACCTTCACAGATTCCGGATTCCTCTTTTGGATTAAAATCGGCAAGATGTTACACTCTGGAAGCCTTTTTGTGTGTGTGTGTGTGAAAAAATTGGGTTTTTATAATCAACGTGTTGAGATAAGACTCAACTTGCAACATAAATTTATCTTCATATCTTTTAATTCTTGCAAATTTGTAAAGTTGAATGAGAAAACCCACGTCTTGTGTGAATTGGGGGGAAGGTTACCCCAAAATTAAATGTAATTGCAACAGACATAAAAGTCCTGGTTTAAAAATTCATCTCAGAGCTCCCGAGATTTGCCATAAAAATAAACCTCCTTCTTGTGGACTAATTAATCATTTCAAATTATCTTAATTTGTATTTCTTAATTTTGCTCCCTGATAACCAATGTCTTCTTTTCTCTTTATTTCCTGGATGTTTTTTAAAGTGAAAAGAAGAGACAGAGAATAAAACCTTCTTTCTTCAGCTAGGAATGTGAAATTTAACTTCATTTAACTAATAATATTTTGCACATTTTAATCTATATTGTACATCCCAGTGAGGAGACAGATAATAAACCTTCTTCATCAGCAAAGAATCTTAAACTTATCTTAAATAATAGTATTTTGCACATTTTAATCTATATTGTACACCCCTAGTGACGACAGAAAATAAATCTTCTTCATCAGCAAAGAATCTTACATTTATCTTAACTAATAATATTTTGCACATTTTAATCTATATTGTACATCCCAGTGAGGAGAGAGATAATAAACCTTCTTCATCAGCAAAGAATCTTAAATTTATCTTAATAATATTTTGCACGCTTTAATTTATATTGTACACCCCCAGTGACGACAGAAAATAAACATTCTCCTATAGCAAAGAATCTGTAATTTAACTTAACTGATAAAATCTTTTGCACAAATCTATATTTTATGCTCCACTGATGAGCCAGAAAAAATTCCTAAATAATTTGAAATTCAAAAACCACTTTTGCTACTTCTTTTTTTAAAATGCGTGTTCATCCTACTCCAGTTCTGAGAAAATAATATGGTGCATGAAGCAAAATGAACAAAATCAAACAATTATGGTGTTTTTTTCAAAATGTTATCAATAGATATAAAGGAATTTAAATTACAATCTTCTGCATGTTTTCATTTATACTGAATCTTCCTTCACCAAGGAATTTGGGATTTAACTCAATTTAATTGCAGTCTTTTGCAATTATTAAAATACCTTATGTTCCAGTGATGCATCTTTCGAATGATCGCCTCTACTTTAATTTTCGTAATCTGCCTTGCTTTGGAGTGGGTGGAGTAACAGGTTATTACAAAATGGAAAATTTTTAATGAGGTTTGGGGTGATTGATTTGCCCCTAGGGTTTCTGCAGGGGCTAAATGACCAAACCATAGAATTGGGACCACCAAAGACCATCTAGTCCAACCCCTATTTCCTTCTGCCAGGGATGCAAGAAATAACTCAACAGCTAAAGCAAATCCCTGATGCTGGTGACTGAATCCAACCCCTATTTTAAATAATAATAATAATAATAATAATAATAAATTCCCAGCCTAGGAGAGGCATTCCCCAATCCTCTCTCCAATTTTTAAAGGCAATTTGAGTCCAGAAATCTTGATTTGAAAAGAAGGAATCAAAGCAACGTACCTCAAAACTGACAAGAAGTCCAAAAATGTGATAAAATTGTCTTTATGGATTTTTTTTTCTTCCTTATGGCATAGAAGAACTGAGATAACCTCCACCCAATAGAATAATCTTATTTTTCTCCCCTTTTTTCCCTCCTCGGCAGGCGGATGTTTCCGCAATGCAAAATCAAGGTGACCGGCTTGCTCGCTCACGCCAAATATCTCATGCTGGTGGACTTTGTGGCCGTGGATAATTTCCGCTACAAGGTAAAAACTGCACCGGTCTTTTCCGTGTTGGAAACAACTGGACCGCTGACCATTAAATTGCGAAGTTTTAATTGTTTGGTTGCAAGTCTGCTTGCAATTGGCCAGACTTATTAAGAAAGAAAAGGAGACGCCTGTGTTAATTGCCATAAGCAATTCAGGGGAGCAGGTGGACGGTCCGGTCTTTGGTCCGTCTTTCCACGAGGATATTGGAGTTCCTTCGCGGGGTTAACAGACGGCTAACGGCGGACAAACAAATCAATTGCAAACAGCTGAACTGTTAACCATTAAATTTCAAAGTTTTAATTGTTTAGCTTTTTGACAGGTACGTATTAACAAATGCAGGTGTTGGTTTTACTATTGATGTTTTAATTGTTTGATAAGTTTTTATTTCCCCCAATGAACAAATCATTCAATTGTGTGATTTATTTAAATAGTCTTAACATTTTGATGTTTTAAGCACCTAACTGATCAATATATATTAATCACCCAGTTGTTTGGGTATGTTCTAATCACCCAATTTGTTTGATATAGTTGAGTAGACCAATGGATTGATGCTTTTAAATCTTTCAACTCTTTGATACGTTTTAATCACCCAATTTGTTTAATATGTTTTAATAGTCTAATTCTTTTTAATCATTCCATTGCTTGATATCCTATAATAGCCCATTAGTTTGATGTTACTTATCCAATTGATATCTATTAATATTCCACTGATTATGCTATAATAGTCCAATAGTTTGATAACTTACTCATCCAATTGATTTATACCTATTAATATTGCATTGATTAGGCTATAATAGTCCAATAGTTTGATAACTTACTCATCCAATTGATTTATACCTATTAATATTGCATTGATTAGGCTATAATAGTCCAATAGTTTGATAACTTACTCATCCAATTGATTGGTTATTCATCCAATTGATTTACACCTATTAATATAACATTGATTATGCTATAATAGTCCAATACTTTGATAACTTACTCATCCAATTGATTGGTTACTCATCCAATTGATTTATACCTCTAAATATTCCATTGATTAGGCTATAATAATCCAATACTTTGATAAGTGACTTATCCAATCGCCTGATATCTATTAATCATTCCATTTGAAATGCTTTCATAGTCCAATAGTTTGATAAATTACTAATCCAATTGACTGAGATGTATCCCAGGTACTTCCAATCTGTGAAAGCAATTTAGATTTTTCCACCCCTTAAAAAAAGGGGGGGATTGATCCGAGCCCCCCTGAAATTTCCATCCCGAAATATTTCTCTCTCTCCCCACCAGTGGAACAAGGACCAGTGGGAAGTCGCCGGCAAAGCCGAACCGCAGCCTCCGTGCCGGACGTACGTCCACCCGGACTCCCCGGCCCTGGGCGTCCACTGGATGAAGGAGGCCGTCTCCTTCCAAAAGATGAAGCTGACCAACAACACACTGGACCAGCAAGGCCACGTGCGTACACGCGCGTCCGTGTAAATGCATTTCACAGGTGAAAACTAAGCGAACTTAGGTTGTGGTCAAGATGGCCGGAGTCATTAACGCAGCTTGCTTTTGCCTGAGCCTCCTGGGAAGGGAAAGATTTCGCTCCATCCTCGCGTTAATTGCGTTGCAAACAACTTTCCCATTTTGAATTCGGATCAATTTGGACTGTTCCTGTTCCAGCAAAATCAACATTGCGAAATGATTAATGGATATCCATCCACTGGATCAGTAACTTATCAAACTATTGATAGATATCAATCGTCCCATTGGTTTGAAATGCTTTCGTCGTCCAATAGTTTGATAAGTAACTAATCAAACTATTGGACAATGTCGTGAGGAAAGGGCCCTGTTTATCTCATGGACCCGGAGACAGCTATAGAGAAACGGCGTAAATCTGGGAAGATCTGCGAGCGAATTCGTTTCCCCGCTGCGCAAAACCTTTTATCTGCTTCCATTTTTGCTCTTTTACGCACACAGGTCATCCTCCACTCCATGCACCGCTACAAGCCGCGCTTCCACGTTTTGCAGGCGGATGATTTTTTCCGTAGCAGCGGCGCCGGCGCCGGTTGGAGTGTCTTCCAGACCTTCAGCTTCCCAGAGATGGTCTTCACCTCCGTCACGGCCTACCAGAACGAGAAGGTGCGAGTTCGAGGGTGCGCCTCCTATAAGGCCGCTTTGATGAGTTCCTCCATTGGAGGAAAAGGAGGGATGAAAATAACTTTTATAAAGAAACGCAATCCAGACTGCTCTGCAGGGGTGTCGGTTGCATTTATAGACAGGAAGATGAACCATGAACCATGAATGATAGTTGGAAGAGACCCCCAAAGGCCATCTAGTCCAACCCCCTTCTGCCCAGGAGGGAAATAATGCAAATAAGACGGCGGAGAAGTCATGTAATAATTCAAGAGATTTTCCAAAGTTTTATTGTGTTTAACTGTATATTTTTAAACTGTCGATGTTGGTCTTTGGTTATGTTTTAACTGTACGGTATTTTAAATAACTATTACTGAATTTTAATTTGTAAAATGGAGGCTTCAGTCCTAGTTTTTGGGGAAGAGACGTGAGGTTGTTATTTTTTTTAAAAATTATTATTATTATTATTACAGGTCATTCCCCCCCATTTACACGGGATTGGTAACAGTGGTTTTGTTTTCCCGCTGTCAGAGGAAAAAGGTCTCTCTAGACACATGGAAAACCAGAGTCGTGCTGGAGGTGGTCTCTCTAGGCATCAAGAGGTCTTCCCCACATCTCTATGGTCAACTTCCACCAGAAGCTGATGATAGAGTTACACTAGGTGCCTATAGAGGTGTCCTGTCTAGGCATTTTCTGGGTCCTCCAATGCAATTCTATGGTATTCTTTTGCAGTTCACTATTACACGCGGTTTCACGTATCTGCGGTAAGTCTGGGAACGTACCCCCCATATCTGTGTTGGAGGTGGTCTCTCTAGACCTTGGGAGGACCTCCAGCCTGACTTTGGACGTTGGCCATAGAGTTGCGCCAGATGCCTAGAGAGGCATCCTCTCTAGGCATTTTCTAGGTCCTCCCCACCCAATTCTATTGTATTTGTGGCAATTTGCTATTATACGTGGTTTCAGGGTAAGTCTGGGAATGTCTCTCCCATGGATTCAGCAGGGTGACCTGAATATATGAAATAACATATATCATAACAGCAGGGGGTTAGACTAGATGGCCCTTGTGGTCTCTTCCAACTCTATGGTTCTATGATCAAGACGTCTCTCTTGTTTATCTCTTCCTTTGGAGATCACGAAACTCAAAATCTACAACAACCCTTTCGCAAAAGGCTTCCGAGAGCACGGAAGGAATTGGAGCCGGTGAGTCCCTCGCGGGGTGGGTTGTTACCCCAAAGTATTAATTGCCCCTCTTCGTTGGGCCTTTCTCTGACGGGTTTTCTGTCTTGGAGAAAGGGTTGCAATTTGGGAAGGGGCTGCGTTGCAAGACAGACCACCTTCTAGCTGGATTTATTTTTATTTTTCTTTAGTATGTATTTTAAAAAAATGTTTGCAAATTAATTCTTAAAAGTACTGTTTTAATTGGATCGATGCTTTTCAAAACTTTTGTTGGAGTCCATACTGTTTCAGCTGTTCTGTTTTGAACTGAAAGTCCCATTTGGGAAAAATCAAATAAATAAAATGCATAAATAAAATCATGCATGGTGGGTTGGGCTGGATGACCCCTGGAGGTCCCTTCCAACCCTGTGGTTCTGCTGGTGTGAGGTCTACCCGGCTCCTAATGGTTGTGGTTTTAGGAGCAAGCGCATCATCAAATTATAAAGGGAAGGGCACTCCAATGGTCATCTAGTCCACACCTTGGATATCAGTGCAGGAAACAAAAACTGCACAGTTTAAACCATCCCTGCAAAGTAGGCCATCGAACCTCAACTCAAAGATCTCCAGTAAAAGATTTTGCCCACCGGTTCTCTGGACAGTCCCACTGCTGAATAGCAACAAATTTGGAAGGGAACCCCAAGAGGTCATCTAGTCCAGCCCCAGTGGAAGAAAACCCTCATCTTTTTTAATCTTTCTAAAAAATGGCTTTAGCACCTGTTTTGCCCTTCCAGGGAAGGGAGGACCCAAAGGAACGATCCGGCCAGAAGTCAGAAGAAGCGAGAGCGGATGGACGAGACGAAACCTGCGACGGCAGCTGCGGAGGAATGCGGGCAGATGAACATGGCCGCTCACCAGAGAGGTATTTTCTGGGCCAAGTTTTGGGACCCCCCTTCTTCACCCCAAAACATGGGCTGCATTTGTAAGACCCCCCTATCGTCCAACTTTCCTGATTAATCCCCTGCCTTTCCACGTTCTCAGCTGCTTTTAAAACGGCCCGGTTTCTCTCCGCCTCCTTTCGCCTTCAGCTTTTTGAACTTGAGTCTGAAGCGCAAAAGTAATTAGTAACTCAGCAAAGGGAAAAGAGGAGAAGAGAGGTTCCCAGTCAGCCCAGGCAAAAGCAAACGGCGGCAACCTCTCCCCTCCTCACTTCGTCATCAATAACTTTTGCCCTCTTGACCGCACGCTCTCTGGTTGGTCTTTCGGCCTGGTTTTTATCGGTGCGTGGCTGTATTTTCCTTGCAATTCCACAATTATTATTCATGTTTTTGCAAAACGCAAACTGGAGTTGCAAATAGTTGCAATAGAAAACCAACCTCCCAAGTGTTTATTTACAATTTACACTGCGTTTGCAAATAATTTGAAATGAAGAGTGAGGCAAACCGCCCCTGCAAATGATGGCTGTTTACAAACAGATTGCCAGGGCAACATTCTTGGATATATACATATATTTATTTAAAAATTGCATCTTCTTCTCTGGCTGTTTTGCTTTGCATTGTTTTAGGAGACCCGGCAAGGTCTGGAAATCCAAAGATGGAGGAAGAGGATAACCGCGGCCCCCCTGCCTGGCTCTCCGAACACAACGGCCGCCATCGCCTTCCAGTTGAGTCCCTGGAGCAACACAGGGCAGAAGCCCCCAGGTCTCCGCCCGCGGCCGCTTACAGGCAAGAATGGAGGGAGCCATAACCTTATTTGCTTCTCTGGGTTTGCAAATTGCTAAACCATGAATCATAGTTGGAAGAGACCCCCGAAGGCCATCTAGTCCAACCCCCTTCTGCCAGAATGCATTTAAATAATAATAATAATAGTAATAATTTGTAACTTGCGTTAATGAGACAGGCCTGCCTGAAAGTGTTGTTTTTTTAACAGCCCTTGTCCTCTGTCTAGCTGTAAGGAGGCTTTCTTTTAGCAGCATTAGCACTGGGAGGAAGCCAAAGAAATTATATATATATATATATATGTAAGCATAGCTCAGTTTAAAGACTAAGTTTTTATTCCATGATCCCTTTCTCTCCTCATCCTCTGGCTAGCTGATTTTTTTAAGCAGCATCTCCATTGCGAAGGCTTTTTATGCCCCACCAGCCTTTTTAATCCCCCACATTGGCTGCGGGAGGCTGGACTAGATGGCTGCTGGGGTCCCCCCAACTCTTTGCGATCCTAATTCTTTGCCCTTTCTAGCCTCTACAATAGCTCTCTAGTACATAATAGTTTAATGATTCATAATAGATCCGTTTGGTTTTAACGCTGACCTTTTCTTGCGTGATTTTAAATCCCGCAAGGAAGCCAGGGGTCCTAGTTTTGGGGGAGAAAGGCAGGTAATTCGAACTCACCCCCTCCTCTCCTCCTTCCCGGTCACAGGTCCCACCAGCCGCCTGAGGGCCCCCCACAAGGCCCCGCCACGGACCTCGCTCCTTTCCCCGAGTACTGGGCCAGGACTCACCTTCCAGACTTCCCCACCGTGGTTCCCGGGCCGGATTCGCCCACGGTTTCCCCGGAGGCTGCTTTCCTGCCACCCCGCCTGACTCCCCGGCAGGACTACGCCGGCGCAGGGGATCCAGTCCCCCGCCGGCCGGTCTATAGCCCTTACGCCCCCGAGCCGGCCTTTGGGCAATGGGTGGTCCCTCCGGGCTCCCAGTACCGGGCCGTGGGCTACGCCGCGTTCGCCCCGGCCGAGTTCGGAGGGGCGCAGGGGGACCCTGGCCACGCTCCGGGGAGTGCGGCGGAGTGGAGCCAGTGCCCCTTGTTCCCTTACGCGTGCTGGTGATGAGAGCCTGCGAATCGATACCAGTGCTCCGAAAATGCAGCAACTGGGAGAAATAAATTAGAAATAAAGCGGGGAAAATGCTATTAATTCTCTCTCTTTTTTTGGTAGCTCAGATGTACCAAGAAAAAACGTTAATGTCCTATTTGACTATTTTATTTTATTTTTGCGAAACTTCCCAAGTAAACCTTTGCACAACAATCCAGTAAGGTTGGAAACAGGTTGCAATGGTGAATGCTAATGGGACTTCCAATCCTGTGTTCCTGCTGAGATTTGCAGTCCCAACAATGCCTTTGCCCACAATGCCTTTCCTTTGTATAGGTATAAACCCATTAAAAAAAAAATGCAATGCATCCAAAAAATGGGTGTATTTTGGGGGGTTTTTTTGGTCATCCAAACTTTGCAGAGGAAAACGAGAGTCAAAATAGAAGAAAATTGGTTGCTACAGTTTGGATGTTAACGCTTTATTTAGGAGTATACAAAGTGGGTACCAAACGTACACACATATTTGGGGTTTCGGTGTAAGATGGTTGAAAGCAGAGCAAATGATCAATTTTGGGTGGATGAGAAAACTGGGTGTGTGGGAAAAAAAGGCACCAACGATTAAGACACTTTTGTGTGTTCAAAGAATATATTTAATACTGTTAAAAAATTCTGTCGCACGGAATTAAAAATAAACCCCAAGCTATGAGGAGATCAATCCCCCCTCTTCCCAAATAAGACATTTCCTCTCTTTTTAAAAACAAACAAACAAAAAGCATAAAACACGTTATTGCGTGGAAATTTTGAAGGACACCCTTCGAGTTTTACACACACTGACGTACACAGCCGCACACACAAACAGTGATTTAGAAGGAAAATATTACAATGCAAGGCCACCTTTTTTCTTCTCCCTCTGAGAAATAAAAATCCAACAAGGGGTTGTGGATGAATTTGCCCTGAATGAACCATGAATGATAGTTGGAAGAGACCCCCAAAGGCCATCTAGTCCAACCCCCTTCTGCCCAGGAGGGAAAGAAGGAAGAAAAGCAGCTTTGCTGACCCACAAATTGTTGTGGTTTGCTGTAAGAAATTGCAATTCACACACACATGCGCACACCTCCAAACCGAGGGAAGGCGACACGGCACAGCACCAAAGCACCCCAAATTTTCTGTCCCGTGGGGCGGGGGGAATCAGTCGCCAGCTGACGCCCTTTCCGCCCCGATTTATAAACAATGGGGGGATTTTGATCCACGGCAGGTGAGAAGCTGCGCCGCGTTTACAGGGGGAAGGAGGCCATTTTTTCTCCTGTGAGTACAAACACTGGATTTCGGTTCCACGGCAATTTGGGCCGCCAACTAAAACACCGGAAATCCAAATCTCTTTTATTCGCTCAGACGCTTTGGTTTTCCTTGTTTGCTTCTGGACTATAATCGCCTCCCACCGGCCTCGCCTTGAACGCAAGACCGGGGACCCCCGCCCTGAGGAAAGGAGGAAGTAAGGAAAGGAAGTAAGGAAAGGAAAGGAAGAAGGAAAGGAAATAAGGAAAGGAAGGGAGGGAAGGATGGGAGAGGAAGGAAAGGAAGGGAGGGAAGGAAAGGAGGAAGTAAGGAAAGGAGGAAGTAAGGAAAGGAAGGATGGGAGAGGAAGGAAAGGAGGAAGTAAGGAAAGGGAGGGAAGGATGGGAGAGGAAGAAAAGGAAGGGAGGAAGTAAGGAAAGGAAGAGAAGGAAGGATGGGAGAGGAAGGAAAGGAAGGGAGGGAAGGATGGGAGAGGAAGGAAAGGAAGGGAGGGAAGGAAAGGAGGAAGTAAGGAAAGGAGGAAGTAAGGAAAGGAAATAAGGAAAGGAAGGGAGGGAAGGAAAGGAAAGGAGGAAGTAAGGAAAGGAAATAAGGAAAGGAAGGGAGGGAAGGATGGGAGAGGAAGGAAAGGAAGGGAGGGAAGGAAAGGAGGAAGTAAGGAAAGGAGGAAGTAAGGAAAGGAAGGATGGGAGAGGAAGGAAAGGAGGAAGTAAGGAAAGGGAGGGAAGGATGGGAGAGGAAGAAAAGGAAGGGAGGAAGTAAGGAAAGGAAGAGAAGGAAGGATGGGAGAGGAAGGAAAGGAAGGGAGGGAAGGATGGGAGAGGAAGGAAAGGAAGGGAGGGAAGGAAAGGAGGAAGTAAGGAAAGGAGGAAGTAAGGAAAGGAAATAAGGAAAGGAAGGGAGGGAAGGAAAGGAAAGGAGGAAGTAAGGAAAGGAAATAAGGAAAGGAAGGGAGGGAAGGATGGGAGAGGAAGGAAAGGAAGGGAGGGAAGGAAAGGAGGAAGTAAGGAAAGGAGGAAGTAAGGAAAGGAAGGATGGGAGAGGAAGGAAAGGAGGAAGTAAGGAAAGGGAGGGAAGGATGGGAGAGGAAGAAAAGGAAGGGAGGAAGTAAGGAAAGGAAGAGAAGGAAGGATGGGAGAGGAAGGAAAGGAGGAAGTAAGGAAAGGAAGTAAGGAAAGGAAGGGAGGGAAGGATGGGAGAGGAAGGAAAGGAAAGGAGGAAGTAAGGAAAGGAGGAAGTAAGGAAAGGAGGAAGTAAGGAAAGGAAGGATGGGAGAGGAAGGAAAGGAGGAAGTAAGGAAAGGGGGAGGAAGGAAAGGAGGAAGTAAGGAAAGGAAGTAAGGAAAGGAAGGGAGGGAAGGATGGGAGAGGAAGGAAAGGAAAGGAGGAAGTAAGGAAAGGAAGGGAGGAAGATGAAGGAAAAAAGAAAAGGAGGGAAGGGAGGAAAGAAAGAAAGAGATGGAAGAAAAGAGGAAGGAAAGGAGAAAAAGAAGGAAGAAAAAGAAAGATGGAGGAAAGAATAGAAGAAATAAGGAAAAAAGGAGAGAAGAAAGAAAATAAGAAAAGGAAGGGAGGAGGAAGGAAAAAAGAGAAGGACTAAGAGAGGAAGCAAAGAAGGAAAGAGAGATGAAGGAAAGAAGAGAAGGATGGAATAAAGAAGAAAAGGAGGGAAGGAAAGGAGAGATGAAGGGGAAAGAGAAGGAAAATAGAAAAGAAGGGAGAGAAGGAAGAAAAGGAGGAAAGAAAGGGAGAAATGAAGGAAAGGAGAAGGAAGGAAGGACAAAATGGAGGGAGGAAAGGGAGAGGTTAAGGAAAGGAGATCAGGAAAGGAGAAAGTAAGAGGTGAAGGGAGAAGGAGAAGAGAAGGATGGGAGAGAAGAACGAAGGAGAAAATAAGAAAAAGGAGGGAGAATGGAAGACAGCAAAGAGAGAAGGAAGGAAGAGGAAGGAAAAAGCAGCAGGAAGCAGCAGAGGGAAGAAGGACGGAAAAGAGACGGAGGGAGGAAGAGGAGGAGGAAGGCGGGAGGAAAGCTTCCAGGCGGAGCAAAGCGTGAGACGGCCGCGGCGGCGGATCTCGTCCGGATGCCGCTTAAATCCTGAGCCGCCGCTGGGCCGATGAAAAGCGTCCACGCACACCAACCAACGCTCGCTGCTTCAACAGGAGACATTCGCAAGGCAGGATGGGCCCACCCACTCGCCCGCCCGCCCGCTGCAAAAGCAGTTTGCACCAGAAGTCGGAACGGGGGGTTGGGAGAGACAAGGCATGGTTGCAGAAATTCACCAAACTGGCAGAGACAGATGTCAAGACACAGAAGCAATTGTTATTATTATTATTATTATTTTTGTTAATAGCGCGGCTTTTAAATATCCATTTAAAACACGAAGCTCAGTAGTATTACTTTTGCAAGATCCGGAAGAGAAAAAGCAGATTTCAACCCGGGACGTCATTCGGGTTTTTTTTTAAACTCCTGTTAGAAATGGCTATTAAATCCGTAAAAATCTCTCATTCCACAGAGGAAGGCCTTAAAAAGCTGAAGAAAAACCCCATTTTCCGGGAGAAATCCACATTTCACAGTACATACTTTGTTTCCTCCGGATCTACCAACACGGCAGGGTTGTTGTTTGACTAAAATCCATCTCTGATGAACGGAAACCAAAAAACCAAAACTTCCTACTCCCATCCCACCCGAATAAATCCCGTTTATCACAACAATAGCACATTTTTTTTTCCTTTTTAAAAAGAAAATAATCCTCAAATTAAGGCACTTTTTTTCTTTAATACTGAGCGGAACATGAAAAGACTTCCTCCTCGTCCCCCAAAATCCTTGCGAGACAAAAAAGACAACCCCTTAATTAATTAATTATTTTTTTAAAAAAAATCACCATACAGGGTATCTTAATTCCTCAAAAGTTAAATCCAACATTCAAGTTGCTGCGTGTTTTTTTTTTCTTTACCATTCCTCGTTTGCACAGAAGAAAACGACAGTTTTTAATACCTTTTTAAGTGGTTTTGCAGAGAGTAAAAATTGAAACGATATCGTTTATCGATGATTGATAAATGCTGGGGAAAGTGTCGGTTCATCTCAGTTCGCATAAAGTGTTTTCTTTCTTTCTTTTTTTTTAATAAAGAAAAAGGGAAAATAAAACACGCTTTTCCTAAACACGGCAGATTCCTCTTAGAACCGCAGGGTGGCAAAATTAAAACAAAGAGTCCATGGTTATAAATAGCTGCAAAACAACAATTTTTTCCTTTTCTTAAAATCAACGACGGGTTGTCAAAAAGCTCCACAGTCGCTTCAAAAAGACATTATTATTCTAGCTGCTTAAAACATATTATTTAAAAAATAAAATAAAGCACAATGCGTCCATCGGTCTATCAGTGGAATCGTTAAGTCCAGAAGGAAATTCCTTTTTTTAAATATTTTAAAAAAAATAATAATCCAATTTTTGTTTTCTGTTGGGCAAAGTTACTTCCGAGCGCAAAATGTAATCGCGCTCTCCATTAAGAAAATTATGTTTTTTTATACGTTTCTTCTTTTTTTGCCTAGTTTGAGGTCCAAAAATCCCTCTATGGAGAAACTCCACCGCGTCGGACAACCAACCGAGTGACCATTTTTGGCGGCAGGAATTATTTTACTTAAAACACGGCTGTCCATTAGGGGGGAAAAAGGATATTGAAAATACGAACAGCCCGTTATCAAGAACATGGCTGAAACAATCGCCACGTTTCGACAGGTGACGCTCTTATGATGATAGCCAGGAAAACGCAAAACGGAACAAAGCGACAACGGGAGGAAAAATAAAAACGGGAGGAAAAAAAAGGGTTACGGAGGCGGAAGAGGAGGGGCGGTCATTCGTTCTCGTCTGGGTTCTGCGGGTCAATGATTTTGACGTGCGTGAACGGGAAAAGCCCCCTCCGGCCGTGGATCTCCCCTTCCCACTGGCCGTTGATGTTCATCCGGGTCACCTTCACAATGTCGCCAACCTGCAAAAGCGGGAGAGGAACAGTTCAGACCAAATGAAAACACGGATGCGGTGGAAGGGGGATCTCCAAAGGCCATCTAGTCCAACCCCCTTCCGCCCTGCAGGAAGAAGGTGTCATCAAAGCATTCCTGAGAGGAGGCCATTTTGGCAAGAGCATGCAAAGACCTGCAAAAGTCTGACTTATTTCACAGAATCACAGCATCCTAGAGCTGGAAGAGACTCCAAAGGCCATCTAGTCCAACCCCCTTCCGCCCTGAAGGAAGACGCCATCAAAGGTCATGTTTTTCCCTTCCGGAAGGTGGGAAGTTTGCTGCAAAACACAATGGTCCTAATGTGTTTTTAACGAGCGCCATATTGGCTCTTGGAGAGTATAAACGCTCAAATAATAATAACAACAACAAAGAAGACTCAGTAGAAATTTCTGAAAATTCAGTTTCGGAAACACTGCGCAGAGTCTAGATGTCACAGGTGAATTATACGGGGGCATTTATCATCATCATCATTTTATTATTTATTTATTAATTTATTTATTTATACCCCGCTCTTCAGCCTCAAGGCTTACAAATTGTTTTAAGCAACAGCTATTTACACATCTACACTGCATTAAGCAGTTTCCAATGTGTGTTAGCTTAGTTAGTTAGCTAGTTATTTCTATTCCACTTTTCCCCCAATTTGGGAATTGTACTGCGGCATACAATAAAAAGACATGCTTAAAATCAGCAAAATACAAAAGTTAAAACACAATGAAACAACCCAGGCGCTGACTATCTGTCCACTGAGTTTCTTCTTGAAGGAAGCAGAGAGTAATTTCTGCCATTTTCTTCCCATTGCAAGGAAAAAAAAGACTTTGGGGGGAAAAAATTGCCATTTTTGGAGGCCATCCGTGATTCGGGGCTTATCCCGCACAAATGAGTTCACGTTGGGTTTTTGCATTGAAAAGAAGCATTTCTCTCTGCAGAAAATAATTCGATGCAGAAATATTTATCAGGTTGTTTTCTGAGCAAAACAACCACATCTAAATTTTGTGGAGTTATTTTTAAGGGGAAAAAAAAATCTTTAAATTTAAAAAGTTAAGATCTGGCCACAAGGAAACACCTCTGGTTGAAAGCAAAGTTTATTTTTTGCTTGCTAACTTTTCTCGCTCTGCATGAAAATTTAGGGCGCGAGGAGGCGCAAGTAGGACACGGAACGATTTAAAAAGTAATACCGGTTTGACCTGGATTTTGGGGAGTCTTGATATTTTGGAGGAAATAAATATTCCACGCACGCACACACACGGTCAGCCTCTGAACTACTTTTAAGAACCAATTACATTTTCGCCCATCCCCAGGAGAGTTTGCAGAAGCAAATTTTGGGTGGAGCTGGCGGAAAAGTGCTGAGACTAGATGCCCTCTGGGGGACCCTTCTGACTTTGCGGTTCTATGTTTAAAGCCCAGACGCCGCCTCTTCCTCACGATAAGTCTCAAAATCTGAGAGTCCAAATGCTGACCTGCCTAGAAAGAAGGGCTGATAGTTAAAAAAACCAAAAACCAAAATGGACTCCGTTTTGATCACTGCGCAGAAAGGCCGCCGTGTGACACACTTTACGAAGTTCCAGATATTTTAAACACAGGCTGTCCCCGGAGGAAGGTCCAATGACGGAAGGAATGCCCTAATTAGTTATTCCAATGTCAAGAAAGCGGGGCGACGCTGACAGCTCTGCCCGCGTGCGCTGGAGGCAATTATGGGGGGAAAAGGGCTTTTTAAAAAATGCCATTTTATTTATTTAAAGTATTAACAATCCAGGATCCCAGAGCGGCTTATAAACACTCAATCCTGACAGTTCCCTGACCTCACATACGCAAAAAGCGGCTGTTATGATGGCGGGGATAAAAGGGGCGCCTGACGAAGGGCTGCGGCGTTGGCAGAAACCCACGAATAAAAGTTTGTAATATGAAACGCCTCAGGGTTTGGTTTGGTTTTTTGACAATTTTGCTTTCCGGTTCAGAAACTTTTAATCAAAATGAATATATATGTATTTTTATATGCTCTATCCCTCTTAAGTGGGGATTCGCATGGTGGTAAAGCGCCATGTACGTCGATAGCGCTAATAATAATAATAATAATAATGGTGGCAATGAAATGCCTGCAAACTTATAATTCCTAATTAATGCAAGATTACAAGGAAAAGGAGGTTCTACCTAAACGTTAGGAAAGGCTTCGAGACGTTAAAACGTATTAAAGACCGCCTCAGAGAGACAGTGGATTCCGCCATACGGGCACCTCTCCGCACTGTGATCCCTGCATGGCGGGAAGGGGGTCAGGCTAGATGACCCTCGGGTGTCCCAACCCTACAATTCTAACCTAGGCTTAGGGAAGCAACTGGACCTGGGCGGCAGAAAGAAGGCCGAGGAGCCGCGGCCGGGCATTCCCCCCTTGGGAGAAAGTAACTCACTGGTGGAAGTTACTCATCCCGCGAGACGCAGAGCCCTTCCTCTGACTCACGGACCGCGAGGAGGAACCCAAGAGGCAGCCGGCGTTAAAGGCAGGGATACACCCCAAAGGCCATCTAGTCTGTCTCCAGATTCCCCCCCAAATCCCTTTCCCCTTCAGAGGGTCACCCGTCCTTTGGCATTTAGAGACTGTGCGTCTGCGCTGCGCGGCCTCAGAACTACCCTCCGGCTCCAAAACGAGGCAGGCGGCTTTTCCGAAACCCAAAACAGCCCCAGTTTTGAGAAGGAGATAGGAGCGAATAAAAAGGAATTAAAATTAAAATGGCCAGGCCAGCTTCGGAACTGTTTACAATCACAGAACCTTACGTTGTGGAAGGGACCCCCGAGGGTCATCTAGTCCAACCCCACCCAGCCACATAGGAACGCACCACTAAAGATGGAATGGAAGGATCCAAGTTCTGTTTGGAAAATGGCGGGCTCTTTCTCGCACTGGGCTAGAAGACACCGGGGGTCCCTCCCGGCAGCTGCGCAGTTTTTGTGGGGGATATGGATGGGAGTGAAATCGTGACTGACCTGCCCCACGCTGACCACCGCCAAGAGAGGGTCCCTGAAAACAGCCCCTCTTGTTGCCAAGAACTTGCCGCTGGAGACGACGCAAACGCAGCGCGTAAGTGGGGAGAGTGGCGCGCTAAACCTCGCTGCCTCCCCAGCGCCTTTAGAGACGATCTGAGAGAGATTTCCAGCACTTGGAACGGTCCGAATGTGGGAATGGCGCCCCTTCCCCTCGTCCTGCGCCTAGCCGGGAGGTTTTTGAGGAAGCGCTCCCTACCCTTCCCGCCTCTCGCACCAATCTTTCCATGGGAAAAGCAACGCCCGGGAACACACCTAACTCCGTTAACCCGGGAAGGCATCTAATTTTGCTAACGAGGCAAAAAGGCGCGGCGCTTACCTCGAGGGCCAGGGCAGTCTTGTCGTAGGCGCACGGGACCCGCTTCTGGATGGCTTTGGCGTAGACGGGCCCGTTCTGGGTGGAGGGCAAGGGGGTGACCACCGCCCCGGGGGCACCGGCGGTCTGCGGCTGGGCGTAGGCGTGGGCGGGCTCGGGAATGCCGTAGCTGTTGGCGTGGCGTCCAGCGGCAGTGCCGGGCTTGCCGAGCGGGGAGGGCCGCGCCAGCTTTTCGACGTAGGGGACAGGGATCATGCCCACGCGGCCGTCCTTGTTGCGGGCGCTCCACCATTGCTCTTCGGGTTTCTCCACAATCGCCAGGATCTCCCCTTTCTTGAATGGGAGGTCCTCTGCGTCGTTGCCGGGGAAGTCGTAAAGCGTCCGGACGTACTCCGCACTGTCTTCTGGTCCAGGCACCGAGGGGGCCGATCCCGGGGTCATCGGCGGGGCCGGGTACCTGGAGGGAGACGCAGGCGGACGTTGTTATTATTTATGCTTCTGCGGCGACGGGATCCCCCTTCCTTCAGAATATATATGTGCGTATAATGCGGTCTTACGGCCATTTTGAAATAAGTGGCTTCAAGTGCCTTAAAAACCAATACTGTATTGCTAGATTAAAAGATACAAATAGTTCCCATCCTATATATTTTCCACCCTAGCTGCCTCTCTAGGCACCTCCAGCACGACTCTATGGTAACACCTGCCGGAATTTATTATAGAGTTGCCCTGGAGGACATAAGAAATGCCTAGAGAGTCCATGTTTTTTGGATAATTCAAAATCATTTTCTTTAAAAAGAAATCCTTAAATATAGGTCATTTTTAACAAAAATGATAATTTTAACAAACTTTTGGGGTCGGAAACGACATGCTTCAAAGGAGAAATTAATACCAGCAAGATTGTTTTAAGGAAAAATGAATGAAACGCCTGCTTTTAAATGCTATTAAATAAAGATGGAAGCTGGTCCAAATCACATATTGGCTTAGTTGCTTCCTATTATTCTAATTATTAGGCTTGTTTAGGGAATTCATTATCTCTCTCTCTCTTGTTAGAATCGTCCCGGGATAACTATCTCTCCTGCAGTAATAATAATAATAATAATGATAATAAAATTTATTTATACCCTGCCCCTCTGCTAAAAACAATCGGGGTGGCTTCCAACAATTAAAACATTATAATAAAGACTAAAAACACCACCCACCCCCACCCTCCCCCATAAAAAGACATTAAACACAATAAGATTAAAACCTTCTAACTAAAAACACATTAAAAACAAATACTGTATATACAAAATTGCAATTTATTATCTTTTTTAGACAGGCTTTGAAATAGAGGTTATAGAGCTTCAAGGCCCTCGGGTACAACGGCCCTGCTAGGCAGGCCTTTAATTAATTAAAGAAGGAAACGAAGAGGCCGTGGCCTTGTTTCATCCCACCAGCACGACGACCCTGCCAGGTAGCCCGGCCAGGCTCAAGATTAATCACTCTCTCCTTTGACGTTCCCCATCAAACAACACCCCCCCTGCCAGGTAGGCCAATCCCAGAACTATCCCCTCTCTCATGTTGGCCGCCCTTCCCATCCGCTCCGGCTTCTGATGCGAACCTTGGCGCGGGTTCGAGGAGGGTGGTGGTGTCGAGGTAGTGGGCCTTGTAGAACTCGAGGAGGGCCGGGAGGCTCTCGAACTCTTGCTCGCCGATCTTGAAGCGCCTTCCGGGCAGGGAGTTGATGATGTAGTGGGAGACGCGGGAGTTCTCCGAGACCGAGAGGACGTAGTCGCCCGGGCACGTCGACGAGTCCCGCACCAGGAACGTGCCGTGGCGCTGGCCCTGGAGCCGCCCAGCCGCCTCCGCCCGGGACAGCGGCCCCGCGTACCACAAGGAGCGCTCCGAGGCATCGAAGCGACCCGGCAACGACGGGGTGGAGGAGGACATTCTTGGAGTCAGGGGGGGAAAACGGCTGACAGCGGAAAGTTTTACCTCAGAAAAAATAAACTTTACCTCAGGAAAGGCCAACAGGGGCAATTTTTACCTCAGAAAAAATAAACTTTACCTCAGGAAAGGCCAACAGGGGCAATTTTTACCTCAGAAGAGGTAATTTTTACCTCAGGAAAGGCTAACGGGGGCAATTTTTACCTCAGAAGAGGTAATTTTTACCTCAGGAAAAATAAACTTTACCTCGAAAGGCCAACAGGGGCAATTTTTACCTCAGAAAAAATAAACTTTACCTCAGGAAAGGCCAACAGGGGCAATTTTTAACTCAGAAAAAATAAACTTTACCTCAGGAAAGGCCAAAGGGGGCAATTTTTACCTCAGAAGAGGTAATTTTTACCTCAGGAAAGGCCAATAATTTCTACCTCAAGGCTAATGGGGGAATTCTTACCTCAGGAGAGGTAATTTTTATCACAGGAATGGCTAATGGAGGCAATTTTTACCTCAGGAAAAGTAACTTTTACCTCACAAGAGTTAACTTTTACCACAGGAGGCTAATGGAGGCAGGTTTTCCCTCACAGGAGGAGGCACCTTTTGCCTCAGGAAAGGCCAATAGAAAGAAATTTTACTTCAGTAAAATGTTTCCCTCAGGCAAGGCCAATAGGATGAGGTTTCAGCTCAGGAAAGGTAATCTTTACTTCAGGAAAGGCAAATATTAATTACCTCAGGAAAGGCAATGCAAGCAAGCTTTAGCTCAAAACTCTAAATTTTACCGCAAGAAAGACCTATGATGGGAGGTTTTACCTCAACAGGCGTAACTTTCCTCTCAGGAAAGGCCAGCGGAGAGGAGTTTTAGACAAAGTAACTTTTGCCTCTGCAAAGGCCGCCTAGGGGAGGAAGTTTTACCTCAGAAAAAGCAACTTCCGTCTCCGGAAAGGCCAATGGGGGGAAGGAGGTAACTTTTGCCTCAGAAAAGGCCACCGAGGGGAGGTTTTCCCTCAGGAGAGGCCGGTGGGGGGCATCCCTGAGGTAAATCCTAAAGGCCTCGAAGGCTCCGGAGGGGAAATAAGAAGCGGCGAGGCATGGCCGCCCAACGCCGAGCTCTCCTCCGCCCGAGGACGCTCCCGCCGTCGAAGCCGAAGCGCCAAAATGGCGGCCCAGGCCCCGAGCGGGAGGAGGAGGAGGAGGAGGAGAAGCCACGCCCCCAGTGCGCACGCGCCGGAGGAGGGGGCGATGACGCGAGGTGGGCGTGGCCCAATAGACTATTCCTCCCCATCCCTTCCCTGGAACAGTTTCCCTCCGCCTCGGATCTTTCGGCCTACATTTCCCATCAGGCACCGCGGCGCCACTTAAATTTCCCATGAGGGAGCGCGTAATGACTTCCCATGAGGCATTGTGGTTCGTAAGTTTCCCATGAGGCGCCCATAGAGAAAAGAAAATAGAAGAGGTGGACCAGGAAGTGGGTGAGCGACGACTTCCGGGTTCCCTTTGCCCTTTTTTTTTAAAAAAATACTGTATTTCTCAGAATCCCCGACAAATAAAGAACTGGGGAAGGGATGCGACTCTAAAAGCCCACACTGCCACTTTCTAGTGAATAGTAATCACAGAAGAGCTTGGAGAAGTTACTTTTTGTGGGGAACTGCAACTCCCATCATCCCCTCATCCAACCAATGTTAGGCATGGAATGGGAACATGGTTGGATTTTCCCTTTGCAACCTCAAAACACCATCCCTGGCTGATCATAACCACAGCAGAGATCGGAAAAAGTAATTTCTTTGGACTGCAACTCCCATGATCCCACCTCCAACTATCATCAGGCATGGGAACGTGGGTGGATTTTCACTTCACAAACTCACAACGCCACCCCCTGGCTGGTAATAGACACAGCAAAGCTTAGGGGGGGGGAACAGTTCTTTGGACTGCAACTCCCATCACCCCTCCAATCCAACCAGCATTAGGAATGAGATGGGAAGTGTCGGGGATGTTTCTACTTTGAAAGCTCACACATCATTGCTTGGCTAATGAGAATAACAGCAGACCTGGGGTGGGTGGGTGGAAGATAAGTTCTTTCCTTGGACTCTAACTCCCATAATCCCCTACGCACCCACTACGAGGGATGAGAAAGGTTTCTGCTTTGCATGCCTCTGCCATTGCTTGCTTAATGACACCTCAGCTGGAAAACAGGTTAACTTTTGGATTATAATTCCCAACATCCACCAGCCAGCCAGCATTGGGGTTATCACAGGGTTCCTCTTTGCCTACATGCTTACTTTTTTTGGACTGCATGTTCCAGAATCCCCATAAATATATATATATGGCACCACTGTTACCCCTTCCCCACAATATATCTATACGTATATGTACAGTATATGTATATGGCAGCACAGTTACCCCTTCCCCACAATGGAGAAATTACTTTCTTGGACTGCAAACCCCATCATCCCCAACCCTGGGGACAGTACGGAAGGTGAAGTGGGAGAACATTAATCCAGCCGGTTTTATTGTTTGCCACCCCGAAAGCTTTACATAGGGGGTGACTGAGATATACATATTTTAATTAATACCAGCTAAACTTTCTTGTACTGCAAGTCCCAGTATCCACCAGCAAGGCAAAAAGATCTCAAGATTCGCACAATTCTTCGCAAAAGCACCCAGTTTCCAATCCCTCTTGGGTTAGTCTTCTTGCCTGGTCCCGCCCTGGGCCATGGATTATGGGAATTGTAGTCCCACACACAGGGAGGGCTTGAAGGCCCCAAATTGCCCCACCCCCATTCAATACTCGCAATGTAAAATCAAAGGAGATTTTTCCTTTCCGTCTTTTATTTTTAATGGAGTCTTGTGTGCGAATAAGTCCAAAAAAATGCCACCCATAGAAAAGAACGCCTTACGCTCCGGGAGCAAGTCAGAAATTTTTCCAAGGCCGATTAACTGATAATAACAATAACTTTCCTGCGCACAACCTCCATTTTCTCTCCTCCCCGCACCCCATTCTTTATCCCTGAAAACGCTCCATGGGCCCGGCGGTCAGTTCCTTGACATTCTTCTTGTGCGGATTGGCCTCTCAGCGCACCGGACTGTAGTCTGAACTGCAGAACAGCCTGAAATCTATGACGAACGCCCTGCCGGGTGGGTCTTTAAGACTCCCGATACCAGCATCCGGGGAGAACTGAGTAAAGTGCGGGCTTAGCACGGGCTGATTATCTCACGCCGCCGCCAGACCCGTTTTGCGAAGAGAACGTGTTGGGGGGAGGAAAGACCCCCCCGCGCACTCAATTATCGCTCAGATCGTCAATCTCGTCCCAGTCTAGTGCGCTCATGTCCTCCGGAGAGAGATCCGGGTGACCCTCTACGCCGGTGTCGTGCCGCCATCTTTCCGGGGACCCCCGGTCGACGTCCAGGACCATGGACCTGGGAAGGGTAATCACGCACGCGGCCATCCCCGAAATGTCGTTCTCCAGGGCTGGACCCTCCTCCCAGCGGTCCCGTTCCGCGTGGTAAATGTGGACATAGTCCATGCGGATCCTACGGTTGTGAGACCGGCCTCCCAGGACGTAAATGGTGCGGTCTAGGACGGCGATCCCGGGTTCGCCATGTCCGCCAGGGAGGGGAGCGACCACGGTCCACTGCGACGTCCTTGGCGAATAGCACGCAACCTGCGGAGGGGGGGAGAACATACAAAACCGGGAAGAATCCAATGGGACTGTTTTTTTTTCTTTCAAGGAAGGCGCCAATCGAAATGTTGGCGCAGGTCCCGAAATTTCCGTATTGATCGTACAGCTTGCTATAATTATTCCCAACTGAAATACGTTATTATTGACATGGTATTATAGCCTTGCGTATCCCGGACCCCCGTATATACTTACCTCCAGGACGTCTTTCCGGAACCCGGTTACGTCGTTGCTCCCTCCGATGACGTACAGCTTTCCCATCAACGCGGCCATGCCATGCCAGGCGCGCCGGAAGGGGCTGTCGGGCAACTCCACCCAGCGGTTCGTCCCGGGGTCGTAGCAGTGCAGCTCCTTGAGGTATTCCTCCCTTCGCCTCCCACAGGCGATGTACATCTTCCCGTCCAAGGACGCCCCGGCGTGGGCGTAGACCTGTGTTGGCGGGAAAAAAAACACGCAGAAAATGGAAGTTGGCCGGATAAAGCGAGGTGGCGAGAACGTAACCATACTGGTTAGGAAACGTAGGAAACCGCTGGGGTCCTTTTGCCAAAAACACAAGATTTATTTCAGCGATTTATTTCTACAAACCGCCATCAGCAAGGTGGGTTTCCTGGAGAGAGTAGAACTGGAATTTTTTCCCAAAAAATATTTACTGTTTGTACAATCTCCACTTCAGGGAATCAGCCATGTCGATTTTTCGGCACGAAAAACGAACTAGACTTTTTTTGGGGGAAAAACCTCTCTACTATTTAATACCTCCATCCATCTTTAATCAGTTATGTGGGCTTTCGATAAAGGGTAGAAATGCAATTTTTCCCCCCAGAAAACCCGCCGCTAGAGAGATCGCTATCCATGCAAATTACTTAAATGTATTATTTTATTTATTTACAGTAGGACCCCTGTATCCACTGATTCATTATCCATTGATTCAATTATCCACGGGACACAAAACAGGCACACTTACCATAGAGTCTTCCTAGAAAACGAGTCCTCTCTAGCCATTTTCTAGGTCCTCCAAGGCAACTCTGTGGTACAGTAGGACCCCCATATCCACTGATTCATTATCCGTTGATTCAATTATCCACGGGACACAAAACAACACACCTACCATAGAGTCTTCCTAGAAAACATGTCCTCTCTAGCCATTTTCTAGGTCCTCCAAGGCAACTCTATGGTACTTTACACTGGACATCCCATTATTTTCAATGGCATTCGGTATTATCCATGGTTTTTGTTATCCAAGCCCCCCCTGCCACGAACCCCAGTGGATAAGGGGTCCTATTGTACTGGATTTATATTTCGCCGTTCTCCCCTGATGGGATTCGCTCCTTGGTAACACTTCCAGAAATCCCCCGTCTACAGCAATGGTGTCCAACCTATGGCAATCCAGGAATTTTGGACTCCAACTCCCAGAAGCCTGAGCCAGTTGGTCCAATGGTCATGGATTCTGGGAGCTGTAGTCCAAAACACCTGGAGGGCCACAACAAAATTTTAATAGCAATCCGTCAATTCAGAGACTCCCCTCCGCTGTGTACCACAACCTGTCCGGTTCTCCTCACCTCTTTCCGGAGGGGCGCGACGTACTCCCACGTGTTCGTACGGGGGTCGTACCGCTCCACCTCCCGCAGGTCTTCGTGGTAGTCGCGCCCGGCCACGGCGTAGATGTGCTCGCCCAGCAAACAGACGGCCAGGTCGGCGTGCTCTTGCTGAAGGGACTGAATCTGCAGCCACCGGTTGTGCCGCGGGTCGTACCTTGGAGGAAAGTTCCAGAAGTGGAAACAAGGCATGGCGTCTCCCCGGAGGGTCCGTCCAGGCCGGGACCCCATCGCGCGCGGCCACCCCAGATGGGGCAAGCTCAACAAAGACCCCCCCCCCGAGGGGCTTCGGAGTTCCTGTCCTGCCCGCTGGGTTGTAAAGATCTATCCTCCTCATCGGAGGACGATTCAGCTCCCTGGACTAGCTTGGCCTTAAGTGTCGCCATCTTGGCTATTGCCCTAAGGCCCAAAATGGCCGGAGCAAGAGAGGTCCTGCCCTGCCTGGTCAAGACGCAGAACACAACTGGGGAGTTTGGGGTTGGCTCCACCCCCTGTCGTTGTGTGTTTGAATTCTATTTGCAGATAGTCCTGCCTGTTTTGGTGGAGGCGGAGCCAATACCCATTTTAAGGAGTCCCTCCCCTCACCGCTGGAAATGGCGGACATTACCGTCTGACTCTCTCCGGTGACCTCGCCTACGCTGGGAGCTTTGCCTAGCCAGTTCTCTGGATAACATGAGCCAGCAGTGTGATGCGGCAGCTAAAAAGGCCAATACAATTCTAGGCTTCATCAATAGGAGCAGAGTATCTAGATCAAGGGAAGTCATAATGCCACTCTATTCTGCTTTGGTCAGACCTCACCTGGAATACCGTGTCTAGTTCTGGGCATCACAATTCAGGAAGGATGTTGAGAAGCTGGAACGTGTCCAGAGGAGGGCGACCAAAATGGTAAGAGATCTTGAAACAAGATTGAGTGGCAGGAGTAGACTGTGAGGTGGAGAGGGATTTTGCACACGGGTGGTGATTGGCTGGCAGGAGTGGATTGTGAGGCGGAGAGGGAATTGCATGTGGGTGGTCATTGGTTGGGTGTGTTTCCTTGGCAGCCAATCAGCACACTGATAAAGGCAACGTGCCCAAGAGTTTTTTTTAGATAGATAAATTAATAGATAATAGATGTCACGGGGAGGGGGGAGCGTCCCAAAACCCGGGTTTCGTACGCGTTTGTTCCCGCTCACCTCCAGCACCTGGCCTCCGCTCGGAACCCCCGGACGTTGTTATCGCCTCCGATCAGGTAGACGAAGTTGTTGAAGACAGCCACCCCTTGGTTGGACATCAAGGGGGCCGAGGAGGTGGTGAAGTGCCTCCAGTCCCGCAGGAAGGGGTTCAAGAACCAGGCCTGGCTGCTGAGCGCCGTGGAGGGGTTGGCGTGCATCCCGCCGAAACCCACCACGCAGCGGAAGTGCGACCGGATCTGTGTGTGCGGGCTCTGGAGGACGGGCTGGAAGACCTCGTTCCGGTGGTAGTCCAGGGCGTGGGCCACCGTCTCCTTCAGCGGGCAGGGGCCGAGCTTGTCGTGGAGTCTCTGCAGGACCTGGAGGTCCATCAGGGGGAACCGGACGGTCTCCAGGAGCTTCGGCGATTCGGCCAGGGAGACGCGGTCCGCCTCCAGCTGCTCGGGCGTGTAGTGGTAGAGGAGGGCCCCCTCGTAGACCTCGTTCTCGGAGCCGACGTGCAGGACGTTGCTGCTGAGAAGGGCGTAGAGCTTCGCCACAGGCAGCTGCCGGTACGCGTCCATACGGGAGAAAGCCACAAAGTTCTTGAGCACGAAGGAGTCCAGCTGCTCGCTCAGGCGGGTCAGGCCGAAGAGGTCGGCCAGACGGTAAACGTCCAGGATGTTCTCGGCGTCCACCCAAGAGGCCAGGAAGTCGCAGCAGAAACGGATCACCTCGGGCACCTGGGAAGAGAATGGATGCGCAACCGCGACTTGCTTTAACGCAGGATAAAAAGGAGTATTTACTTACACAGGTCAACCCCCGCTTGAGACTCCCCCATGAATAACCGAAACTGTGGGTAATAGGCACCCGATTATTTTCAATGAGACAAACACCGGAATTTGACCATAGAGTCACACTGGAGGACCGCAAAATGCCTAGAGAGAACCCTACTATTTTCAATGAGACGAACACCGTAACTTGACCATAGAGTCACATTGGAGGACCTAGAAATGCCTAGAGAGAACCCTATTATTTTCAATGAGACAAACACTGGAACTTGACCATAAAGTCACACTGGAGGACCCAGAAATGCCTAGAGAGAATCCTATTATTTTCAATGAGACAAACACTGGAACTTGACCATAGAGTCACACTGGAGGACCCCAAAATGCCTAGAGAGAACCCTATTATTTTCAATGAGACAAACACCGGAATTTGACCATAGAGTCACACTGGAGGACCCAGAAATGCCTAGAGAGAACCCTATTACTTTCAATGAGACAAACACTGGAACTTGACCATAAAGTCACACTGGAGGACCCAGAAATGCCTAGAGAGAACCCTATTATTTTCAATGAGATGAACACTGGAACTTGACCATAAAATCGTATTGGAGGATCTAGAAATAAGTGGACGCAACACATTGCGTGAGGACATGGAAGCTGTATGAGTGAGGAATGGTCTACCTCGGAGAAGTGGTTGGCACGTCTTTACTGGCGGGGAGAGGAACTCACCTGAAGCTGGCACGCCGCCGACAGGATTTCCTCCACGTTGTTTAGTCCGAGTTCCAGTTCTGAGGTGTAGATGAAGTTGAGGATCTGGCACATGGCGTCATACGAGACCCCCTGGATCTGGACTTCCTCCTGGTCCATTTCTCTCAGCCCGCTAGTAAACATTCCCCTATCGCAAACGAAAAAATGGTAATTAGAAGAGCTATTTTTCAGTGGCCTTTCCCACACAAACGCAAAAAAAAAAAAAAAAAAGGAACTTTTTAAAAAACTACAGTTGGACCCCGGTTTCAGTCATCTGCATGACCCAAAATAGGGACACATACCATAGAGTCATCCTAGAAAATGCCTAGAGAGGCATTCTCTCTAGACTCCTTCTAGCTCCTTCAAGGAAACTCTATAGTACGGTAGAACCTCTGTATCTGCGGATTCAGTTATCCATTGATTCAGTTATCCATCGGACACAATAAACAGCACACCTACCATAGAGTCTCCCTAGAAAATGCCTAGAAGGTCTCTAGATGTTTTCTAGGTCCTCCAAGGCAAACTTTATGGTATTTTAAACCAGAAGTTGCATTATTTTCAACCAACCCCTGCGGATACGGGGGTCCTACTGTTGAGATACGGGGATTTTTTCAAAAGCTCTTTTTAAATCTTGGGTTTGGGGGGAGGAAACAGACCTAAAATAGTCGCAGGCGGCGGCCAGGAGGATCCGGTGAGCTTGGAGGCGCTTCCCTTCCACCCGCAGGACGACATCGAAAAGGATCCCTCGGTCCCGGAGGGCAACCAAGCCGCCAAGGAGGGCCTGGGAGTGCTGCGCACTGCGGTAGGTCTTGCTGGAACGCTCCTGGGCCGAGGAGGAGGAAGAGGAAGGCTTGCGGGCTTCTTCCTCAGCCATCACATCACCAGCGGTGGGAATTTGGGGGAGGAATTCGAACTCTGGAATTCGGATGGTGTGATGTTTGGTCACCCCAAGAAGCCAGACCGGGGGGGGGGGATTCCCTGCAGAATGAAACAAGGGTAAAGGCGCTGAAATTTTATTGTAAGTTATTTCCTCCCCAGACAAAACTGGAGAAGACTACAGATCCCATTGAAAGAATATGGATAGACTACTCCTGGTGCTGGAAGCTCTACGTCTCTTATCATCCCAGTCCTTATGCCTGTGTGTGTGTGTGTGTATGTGTATATATAAATATATATATATATTTGAGGGACAGTGGATAAAAATGATAGTAAGAGGACCTCCAGTAAGGTATTTCCTCCCCAGACAAAACTGGAGAAGACTACAGATCCCATTGAAAGAATATGGATAGACTTCTCATGGTGCTGGAAGCTCTACATCTCTTATCATCCCAGTCCTTATGCCTGTGTGTGTGTGTGTGTGTATATATATATATATATATATACACTGCAGAAAGCGCGGGATGAGTCCTTCCTGAATCTTCGTTTGCGAAGAAAAGCCAGAGAGAGAGAGAGAGTATATATATATATATATATACACACACACACTGTATTTGGGGGACAGCGGATAAAAATGACAGTAAGAGGATCTCCAGTAAGGTATTTCCTCCCCAGACAAAACTGGAGAAGACTACAGATCCCATTGAAAGAATATGGATATACTGCTCATGGTGCTGGAGGCAGTACATCGCCCATCATCCCAGTCTCTCTCTCTCTCTCTAATATATATATACACACACACACACACACACACACACACAAATGAGAGCCAAGAGGACCTCCTGTAAGTTACTTCCCCCACCAGACAAGACTAAAGAAAACTACATATTCCAACAAAAGAACAAGGATACACTGCTCCTGGTGCTGGAGGCTCTACATCTCCCACAAGCCCAGACACACACACATATATATGGATGGTGGATAAAAATAAAAGTCAGGGGACATCCTGTAAAGTTATTTCCTCCCCACTCAAAACGGAATAAAACTACATATCCCATTGAAAGAGCAGCGATAGACTGCTCCTGGTGCTGGAGGCTCTATGTCTCCCATAATTCTATTATTTTTTAAAATAAATATGTTTTAGGGGTTAGGGAGTCAGAACAATGAGAGTCAGAGGACCTCCAGTGAGTTATTTCCTCCCCAGACAACAAAACCCAGTATCCCCAGGCAATAAAGAGGGGAAAAAAAGAGGGTTTGTGGATGATGGGAGCTGTAGTGGCGTTGAAAATGTCCCCCCTGACATAAAAGGGGGTCCAGGGGGGAGGAACCCCCCAAAAAGAGGAACCAGGAGGAGGAAAGCACTCTGCACACGCTCAGAGGCGCTCTGGAGACTCACCTAGAAGCTCCTGGCCCGCCCCCCGCCTCTTACTTCCGGTTCCCTCTGCACCATAGACGATGTCTGTCAGAGCGGCCGCCTTTTTTTTAATACGCATGCGCGCTAGAGGCCCGGCGAGGGTTTCCCCTCGCGGAGGGGTCGCATACGGCGAGATTGAGTATCAATGCGCAGCCGCGGTTTTCTTCCCGAGTGCGCATGCGTCCAATCTGAGGAGGAGGCGCGGGTTCGCTTTTGTGCGCACGCGCACGGAGGGAAGCTGACTGTTCAGCCGGCTGGCGATTTCACACTCTTCGTCCGCGCGTGCGCACTGTAAAAGTCGTAACAAGTTGGCCCTTTGCGCGCATGCGCAGGCACGCTGCTCGCCCATCATCACCATTATTATTATTAATCATGATAAAACGAACCCTAGGAGAGCGTAATATGTTTTTATGAGGCGACAAGAAATAAAGAGAAGGAATTTCTCCCCTCTACAAGGATTCACTACATTTCCCGACAGGCAAAAATATATCTATATCTATCTATCTATCTATCTATCTATCTATCTATCTATCTATCTATCTATGAGGCAAAGCGGAAGCGGAAGTTTCCCCTCAGCCCGCCCTTCTCCTTCCGGCCCGAACCGGAAGTGGCCTGGCTGCCTCCTTCCCTTCCAGTCAGTCGCGGCGAGGGAGTCGGGGGCGGAGGGTCGCCGGTTTTTAAGCCCGTGGAGGGAAGAACCCGGTGGGGCGGAAGAGCGGGAGACCCCTTCGGGCTGCCCCTCCGTGAGGGCGGAAGTGGCTCCTCGCCATGGAGGAGAACGACTGGCGGAGCACCAACTTCCGGCAGAAACTGGTCAGCCAAATGTGAGTGAGTGGGGGGTCGGCTCTCGCTCGTTCGACGCCGCCGCCGCCGCCGCTACGGGAGCCCCCAGGGGCCGAAAAGGGCCGCGCTAGGCCGCAAACGCCGCCTCTGCCTCGAGGGAGGGAAAAGGAAGGAAGGAAGGAAGGAAGGGGGGCTTCCTGATTATTATGGGGTGGTTTATGTAAGGAGGGGGGGTCTTATTATGGGATCGTTTTATATACAGGGGGGTCTTATTATGGGATGCTTTTGTGTGGAGGGGGGTCTTATTATGGGATACCTTTATATACGGGGGGTCGTATTATGGGATGTTTTTGTGTGTGGGGGGTCTTATTATGGGATACCTTTATATACGGGGGGTCGTATTATGGGATGTTTTTGTGTGGAGGGGGGTCTTATTATGGGATACCTTTATATACAGGGGGTCTTATTATGGGATGTTTTTGTATGGGATTGCTTATGGGATAGTTTTTGTGTTGGGGGTCTTATGGGATGTTTTTGTGTGTGGGGGTCTTATTATGGGATGTTTTTGTATGGGGGGCTTATGGGATAGTTTTTGTGTGGAGGGGGTTCTTATTATGGGATATTTCTATAGAGGGGGTGTTATAACCTTACTGATTATGATATTAATAATGTTGATTCCTTATTGATTTTGGGGTATTATGAGGTATTTTTATATACATCACAGTTCGATGGGATTTGTTTTATAGAGGGGAGTCTTATTGCGGCCTATTTCTATAGAGGGGAAGTCTTATTATGGGATATTTTTCTTCAGGGGTCCTTATTTTCCCTCCCTTCCCCCCAGACGTAGCCCACCTTTCCCCCCCTTCCTACAAAAATGCCCCTTTTAATTCAATAAATAACCTATTTAGCTCAATGTGAATAAAAGAGGTACGGTAGGACCCCCCCCCCCGTATCCACTGGGGATTGGTTCTAGGGGTGTGTGGATACCAAAAACCATGGATAATAGTGAACACTATTGGAAATAATGTGACTTCCGGTTTAAAATACCATTGAGTTGTCCTGGAGGACCTAGACAATGGCTAGAGAGGACACATTTTCTAGGAAGGCTCTATGGTAGCAGTGCTGCTTTGAGTCCTGTGGATAATCAAATCAGTGGATACGGGGGTCCTACTGTATCAGGAAGGGCTCTTGTGTTTGAGAGGGAGTTCCTTGTTTACTTGGTTGATAGGCATAATTTTGTTGAAGATGAACTTCCTGTGGCCGGGAGTTCCACAGTTCCTCTTCCACCAAGAAGGCCTGGCCTCTCCCTAAAACAATAGGGATGCTTTTATATCCACCTTATGGACTCTCAACTCATGACATTGTTCAGGGTTAGTTATGCTGATAGAGTAGGGAGGCTGGTGGGAGTTGTGGTTTCCCCTGCAAAGATTGATGCGTGTTGTCATCCACCAGGAGTTCCTTTTGTTGTTCTGTCCAGGGGTTTTTCATTGTCCTTGGGAGTGGGAGGTGGGCTCTTGAGCGTCCATTTTGTGCCTCTTCCTCCCTGCAGTGAGGACGCCATGAGGAAGGCCGGCGTGGCCCACAACAAGACCAGCAAAGACATGGAGAACCACGTTTTCATGAAGGCCAAGACCCGGGTGAGTCCCAGCAAAGGCTGAAGACTGGGAGCGAGAGACCAGCCTGTTTATTTCGGGAAGCCTTTGAGGGCTGGCTGCTCAGGGCGAAAAGCACCTGGCTCCACGAGCCATATTTTCCATGTTTCTTGGGTTTTTTCCTCTTAACACTCTTGCTTTTAATTTTATGCAATTCAGTTGCTAGGTTAATCATATTGGGAATGAGAGTTGTAGACCCTTCCCTGCTGAGTTAGTGGAGCGCAAACTAATCTTCCGCTTCAAACTCGGGTTTGCAGCCACTGAAGGAAGCTGAGGGGGAAGATGAGAGAGAAATACAGCTGAAATAGTGGGAAGGTGGAGGATTAATTCAAAATATCCCGGCCAAACCCAGGGTGATTGTGGAGGTTTTCTATAGACCATTTGCTTCCACCTTCCAAAAATAAATTCTCTCTCTGCCTCTCTCATTTTTAGGAGGAATACCTTTCCCTCGTGGCCCGGTTGATCATCCATTTCCGAGATATCCGTAAGTACCTTTGGGCGGGAGAGTTTTGCCGGAAAAAGATACGGATTGCTCCTTACAAGCGATTATTCTATTCCCTTCCTGGTGTTAAAAATGGCCTTTAAAACATGGCAGAAATGCCCCCTAGGGGGTAATTTCTGGGGAAGAAAACAGTGTGGGTTTTTTGTTTTTGGTGGAGGGGATGTCTCCTAGGGGCCTGAAATGATGAGAGACTTTTAATACCGTCCTCCAAGTCCCTTTATTTTGAAACCAGAAAGGAAAGGCACTTTTAAATCAGCCTGGATGTGCCCTGAGTTTCCAAACCCAGCTCCTTTTCCCCTCCCGTCCACCCACCTGCCGCCTCCTTCCTCAGCCATGCTTGCAAAACATTAAATTTTAATTTCTAATTCATTCCCAGACAACAAGAAGTCTCTCGCCTCTGCTGCGGCTGCTGGTAAGAGCGAATTTCCCATCCCCTTCTATCCCGTTTTCCCGTCTTTTTATGAGAAAGTTTTAGCTGTGTTGCTTTCTCTGGGTCTTCTTTTAGTCCCTTCCTTCCTTCCTGGGCGGTTTCTGTGGGGTGAGAAATCCCTGAGGTGAGAAATGGGGTCCTTCCCTTCCTCGCTCGCTTTGCCTCTCCCTGCACTCTGCACCTGCTCAGAGGAGTCTCAAAAAGGGCTCCTGTTTTCCATCCTCCGTGGCCTGGCCGTCAGTTCTGGGATGAACTCCTTGCCTCCTTCCCTTCGCCCCAGCCCTGCACTCTGCACATGCTCAAGGGACTCTCAAAAGGGCGTTGGGGGAAACGACACCCTCCTAAACACGCTGCGTCTGCAGAGAACGGAGGGGAGGGGGGCTTCCATCGCTCCCTTTGCCATCTTCCTTCCTTCTCTCTTGGGCATTTTTCGTTCCCTCCCTCTTCTCTCCTTTCCTTTCCTTCCTGCTTTTTTCCTCTTTCTCTACCCTTCTCTCTCCATCTTCCCTTCTCTCTTTCGCCCTCTCTGTTTCCTTCTTTTATTCATTCTTTCCTTTCTCTCCTCTCTTCTTCCTTCCTTCTCTCTCCATCTTCCCTTCTCTCTTTCCCCCTCTCTGTTTCCTTCTTTTATTCATTCTTTCCTTTCTCTCCTCTCTTCTTCCTTCCTTTTCTCTCCATCTTCCCTTCTCTTTTTCGCCCTCTCCTTTTATTCATTCTTTCCTTTCTCTCCTTTCTTCTTCCTTCCTTTCTCTTTTCTTCTTCCTTCCCTCTCTTTTCTTCATTTATTCCTTTTTCTTTATTTCTTTCCCTCCTCCCGCCTGGAGCTTTCCCTCTCTCCCTTGCACCCGGGCGGCCCTCTGAGCATGTTAGCGATGCCGTCCCTGGGACGGTGGAGTAGACCACTGGCAGTGATGGGGCTGCCTGGGGTGGGGCCGAAGGGGTCATGGGCCGCTTGGGGGTTTTGCCCAGGCACACAGGGTGGGGGAGAGAGTTCTGGCAAAACCTTGTGGGGTCTTTTGGTTCCGGCTTCTTTCCTCTTCCTCCTTTTCACCTCCTTCTTCCTCCTCCTCCCTTCGCTTCTCTCTCTCCACAGACCCCATGAACGCCCTGCAGAACCTGACCGGTGGGCCCCCCGCGGGAGGAGTGGCGGCCATGGGAATGGCCTCCCGCCCCCCGCCTCAGGGGGCCCCGCTGGGAGGGATGAGTGGTCTCCCCATGGGGCAGCAGATGAGCTTGCCTGGCCAGCAGCCCCCCGGGACGGCCGGCATGGGCCCCCACGGCATCCCCGGCATCTCCGCAGCCGGACAGCCAAGTAAGTCCTCAGGCCGCGGGGAAACGCATCCTTTGCGAGGGGACCGTCCGCCGTGAAACGGCTCCCTTTCGACGTCTTACTGCTGCAGTGTAGTAACCCCGGTTCCCGTGGCGTCCAGTTCCTGTGGCTCCTGGGAATTGATTTTAAATTTCCACGGCACCCGGGAATCCCAACGCTCTAATGGATCATCCCCCGGCGTCCATAACCTCTGCAAATCACCTTGCGTTCCTCATTCTCGTGGCGTCTGCACACCAGCGTCCAGTTTTCTTGGCCACCAACTCCCATGACTCCTAGTGACCAGCCCGCCTGGAGTCAGATCCCAGCTTTCCCACGGCTCCTTGCAAGTCACCCCTAAATTCCCCTGGACCCCAATTCTCATGGTTCCCGGGGAACCGGTTCCCAATCCCGGTGCTCTGGTGAATTGTCCCCCAATTCCGGTGGCTTCTGTGAACCGCCACCCTTTTCCCGTGGCTCCTGGGAATTAGCTTCAAGTTCCCGTGGTTCCTGAGTCTCCTGTAGCTCCTAATTCTTGTGGCTGCTGGGAATCTGTCCCCTACTTGTTTTCCAGGAGAAATCTGCCAACTCCTGTGGCTCCCGGGAGTAATACTCCGACTCCCATGGCTCCCAGGAATAATGCCCAAACTCCCCTGGCTCCCGGGAGTAATACTCCGACTCCCATGGCTCCCAGGAATAATGCCCAAACTCCCCTGGCTCCCGGGATTAATGCCCTGGCTCCTGCAGCTCCCGGGAATAGTACTCCGACTCCCATGGCTCCCAGGAATGATGCCCAAACTCCCCTGGCTCCCGGGAATAATACTCCGACTCCCATGGCTCCCGGGAATAATAAGGCCCTGACTCCTGCAGCTCCCGGGAATAGTACTCCGACTCCCATGGCTCCCAGGAATGATGCCCAAACTCCCCTGGCTCCCGGGAATAATACTCCGACTCCCATGGCTCCCGGGAATAATAAGGCCCTGACTCCTGCAGCTCCCGGGAATAGTACTCCGACTCCCATGGCTCCCAGGAATGATGCCCAAACTCCCCTGACTCTCGGGAATAATAATGCCCTGGCTCCCGGGAATAATACTCCGACTCCCATGGCTCCCAGGAATAATAAGGCCCTGACTCCTGCAGCTCCCGGGAATAGTACTCCGACTCCCATGGCTCCCAGGAATGATGCCCAAACTCCCCTGGCTCCCGGGAATAATACTCCGACTCCCATGGCTCCCGGGAATAATAAGGCCCTGACTCCTGCAGCTCCCGGGAATAGTACTCCGACTCCCATGGCTCCCAGGAATGATGCCCAAACTCCCCTGACTCTCGGGAATAATAATGCCCTGGCTCCCGGGAATAATACTCCGACTCCCATGGCTCCCAGGAATAATAAGGCCCTGACTCCTGCAGCTCCCGGGAATAGTACTCCGACTCCCATGGCTCCCAGGAATGATGCCCAAACTCCCCTGGCTCCCGGGAATAATACTCCGACTCCCATGGCTCCCGGGAATAATAAGGCCCTGACTCCTGCAGCTCCCGGGAATAGTACTCCGACTCCCATGGCTCCCAGGAATGATGCCCAAACTCCCCTGACTCTCGGGAATAATAATGCCCTGGCTCCCGGGAATAATACTCCGACTCCCATGGCTCCCAGGAATAATAAGGCCCTGACTCCTGCAGCTCCCGGGAATAGTACTCCGACTCCCATGGCTCCCAGGAATGATGCCCAAACTCCCCTGACTCTCGGGAATAATAATGCCCTGGCTCCCGGGAATAATACTCCGACTCCCATGGCTCCCAGGAATAATAATGCCCTGGCTCCTGGGAATAATAAGGCCCTGACTCCTGCAGCTCCCGGGAGTAATACTCCGACTCCCATGGCTCCCAGGAATAATGCCCAAACTCCCCTGGCTCCCGGGATTAATGCCCTGGCTCCTGCAGCTCCCGGGAATAGTACTCCGACTCCCATGGCTCCCAGGAATGATGCCCAAACTCCCCTGACTCCTGGGAATAATACTCCGACTCCCATGGCTCCCAGGAATAATAATGCCCTGGCTCCTGGGAATAATAAGGCCCTGGCTCCTGCAGCTCCCGGGAATAGTACTCCGACTCCCATGGCTCCCAGGAATGATGCCCAAACTCCCATGGCTCCCGGGAATAATAATGCCTTGGCTCCCGGGAATAACGCCTCGGCTCCCCTGGCTCCTGGGAATAATACTCCGACTCCCATGGCTCCCAGGAATGATGCCCAAACTCCCCTGACTCCTGGGAATAGTAATGCCCTGGCTCCCGGGAATAACGCCTCGGCTCCCCTGGCTCCTGGGAATAATACTCCGACTCCCATGGCTCCCAGGAATGATGCCCAAACTCCCCTGACTCCTGGGAATAGTAATGCCCTGGCTCCCGGGAATAACGCCTCGGCTCCCCTGGCTCCCGGGAATAATACTCCGACTCCCATGGCTCCCGGGAATAATAATGCCCTGAGTCCTGCAGCTCACGGGAATAATAATGCCCTGGCTCCCGGGAATAACGCCTCGGCTCCCCTGGCTCCCAGAAATAATACTCCGACTCCCATGGCTCCCGGGAATAACGCCCCTGCCCTCCCGCCGCTCCTTCCCCACAGCTCAGCTCCAGCTGCAGCAGATGGCTCAGCAACAGCAGCAGGCAGCCGCGGCCTTGCAGCAGCAGCAGCAGTTCCAGCAAGCGCAGCAGACGGCCATGCAGCAGCAGTTCCAGGTGCAGCAGCAGGCAGCGGCGGCGGCAGCGGCGGCGGCTCAACAGCAACAACAACAACAACAGCAGCAGCAGCAGCAGCAACAGCAGATGCAAGCGGCGCAACAGCAGCAGCTCTTGAAGATGCAGCTGCAGCAGCAGAGCCAGCAGCAGCAGGTGAGCCCAGGAAGGGAGGAGGGCGGCTTCGAACCGTAACCGTAACGCTGCCTCCCAATCCCTGGGGGTCCCGGAAATGGGCGCCCAAACCCACGCCGTGGGGGGCGGGCGTTCTCCACCTCCGGTCCTCCTTGGACTCTGTTCGTTCTTAGCCTGTGGTACGGGGATGCCCTCAGAGGGGGTCCATATGAGTAAAGAATTTAAAGATACTTAAAAGTTTAAGAGCCGCCGGTTGGGCGTCCAGCTCTCCGCCTCAGCTCTTCCTTGTTTTTCCGTTTCTTTCGTAGATGCAGCAGCAACAGCAGTTACAGCGCATTGCGCAAATGCAGCAGCAGCTGCAACAACAGGCCGCGCAAGCTGCGCAGGCTCAGGCGCAGCAGCAGCAGCAACAGCAACAGCAACAACAACAGCCGTCTCCCGCCCAGCAGGTCATGCAACAGCAGATCCAACAGATGCAACAACAACAACAGCAGCAACAACAACAACAACAACAACAGCAGCAGCAGCAGCAAGTTTCCACTGCCCAGCCGCCGCCCCTCCCACCGCAGCCCATGGTCTCCCAAGCGCAAAGCCTTCCCGGGCAGGTCATGCCCGTGACCCTCACCCCACAGCAGCTGAAAGTCATGCAGGTAGGGTGTGGCTGAACCGCAAAACGCTGGCCTTGTCTACGCCGGTTTTAAAAAAGGCCCTTTAAGGGACTAGACGGCCCTTTGTCGTCCCGTAAGATTTTATGGCCTCTTAAGAATCTACGATCCTTAAGATTCTCTGATATTCGCTCAGCGAAACGCGTACAGGAGCGGACGGTCTGTCGGTAGTCCGATATTGGGAATCACGGCTGAACCTGTCTTTTCCCTGTTGCGTTGTTCACTCCCAGGTCAGAGCTATGCAGCAACAACAACAACAGGCGGTGGCGCAGGCCCAGGCGCAGGCCCAAGCGCAGGCCCAGGCGGCGCAGATGGGGGCCTCCAACCAGGTGAGAGAGAAAGAGAGAGACCCCCCCTTTCCCACCCCCCTTAGGAGGAGCGCCAAAATCGGATACCCCACGTTGGAAACCAAAAAACCAACGCTTTCTGCTAAGGCTTTCAGTGATGCGAAGTGGATTTCGCCCCAGTCTGTATTTAGGGGATTCCAAATTGTGTTTTTTTTAAAATGGGGGCGGCCCCTGTCTCCTCCTTGCACCCCGAAACGTCCTGGGCAATGCGAGTGTTTTGGGGTGATTATTGAGGGAGAGGGAGAGGTGATCGTTGCTTAAGCGAGGGTTTGGGGAGAGCTCTGTTTAAAGCCGCCCTCCCCACAGCTGATCTTTGAGGCGGAGGTACCCCAAGACGGGGGGGTGAGCACCCCGAATTAAGTTTCATTTCCCTGCCTCCTTTCCTTTCCAGGGGTGGGTAGCAGAGGGGGGGTGTTTTGGGAGTTGGGGGCCATCCAGGGCCTGCTTATATCAGGGATCAGGCCTCAGCCTCCCGTCTGCTGTCGGCACGCTCGGACCCTCCAGGATGTTTGTATGCGGAGTTCCCACCAGCCACAGGAGCGGGGAAGCCGTCACAGCATCAGACCCACCACAAGTTCCTTGTTTCTCTTCCTCTCTCTGCCCCACACTTGCTGGGTCCCGTTCGGCAGCGGTGGCGGCGGCCTTGTGTCCCGCCTCCCGTGACTCTGGCGGTGGCTGCAAAACCCCTGGATGGCCGACCCCCAGTTTCCGGACTGGAATAACAGAGCTGGGGGTCTTGGGATGGGTGTGGGGCTTTCTTTCCCAAGGGGAAGAGGAGGAGTTGTCATCGCCTGGGGTGAGACCCCAAAATCGGGGAGAGGTTTTTGGCGGAGTAGGAAAGGCACTGTGGCTGATTGGGAAGCCAAGGAAGGTGTGTGTGTGTGTGTGTGTGTGTGTGTGTATTTTAATTAAATTTTTAATTTAAAAAACCTCTAATGAGGCACAAGCCACACTCCCCTCTCTTGCTGCTAGCTCAGTTTTTTCACAGTATCATATATATAGGTATAGATAGATATAGATAGTAATATTTTCTCCAAAAAGAACAGTAGATATGCACAACACGGTCATAACTTTATCAAATCAAATCTTTAGTACTTTAGTACTTTATATATATATATATATATATATATATATATATAAAGTAATGGTGTGTCAAACAGGTTCCTAACTTAACTGATCACATCCTCTATCAGTAACATATATAATTATAATGATATGCGAAAGACAGTTGTAGTTTATCCAATTGTCTATATCTACTATATTTATATAATTATGATATGCCACATTTTCCTAACTTACCTGATCACACGATCTGTAAATAACATAAATGATTATAATGGCAGATCAAAGACAGCTGTAGCTTATTGAATAATCTATAACTAATGTGATGTATATTTACAACAACTTGCCTGATTTGATAAGCTACAGCTGTCTTTGATGTGCCATTATAATCATTTATGTTATAATTATACATGACTGACAATTATAACGGTACATCAAAGACAGTTCTGTCTTATCCAACCATCTATCAGTAATATAGTCAATTATAATGATACGTCAAGACCAATTTTGTTATCAAACCAAATTGAGATAGGGTATCTCAAATTAACCTAAAGGCACCAGGTCCCATTTGGTATTGGAAGCTTTGGAAGCTAAGCAGGGCCAGCCCTGGTTAGGACTTGGATGGGAGACCGCCAACGTATTCCAGATGGTGGAGGCTCTGTATTTCAGAGGAAGGAGCTCTGAGGAGGGATTCCTTGCTGAAGATACTTGAGAAGTTAGTCAGTCCGTTGGTATTTTGTGGAGGGGTTGCAGGAAACAGAGTAGGATTACAGAGTTGGAAGGGACCTCCAAGGGTCATCTAGTCCAACCCCCTCCACTGTGCAGGCGCTGTGTAGGTGCACAACTCAAGCGCTCTCTCTCCGAGAGACAGACCCTTGACCTCTGCTTAAAGCCCACCACCCACCTTCTGAGGCAGTCCACTAAGCTTTTCCTTAACGTTCGGGTGCGATCCCTTTCCTTGTATTTCATAGAATCATAAAAGTAATATAAAGAGTTTTGGAAGGGGCACCCGGGGGCCATCTAATCTGACCCCGTCCCCTTTGCTAGTACAGGAACCCGTAGCTAAAGCGCTCCCAGGAAAAGCCTCCCAATGAGCTCTTATAGACAGGAAGTCCGTCCTAATATTCGAGTGGGAAATCCTCCCCTGACTTCGGTCTCTCTCATTTCGGGTCGCCGGGCCCTTGACGGTGGGGTCTTGGAACTGTCACTCACCCAAAATGGCTGCAGGGACTCAAATCCCAACTACAGCCAGTCCTTTACTGGGCGAGGTTTCCTTCGCCTCTCATCCACCACTGTAATATTAGCAAGTTAATGTTTTCAGTAGCGCGTATGGGTCTCGTGCGTCTACGCTACACAAGTAATCCTGTTCGAAACTGGATTGTTATTTGCCATGGCGGCTCCTTCCAGTGGAACCCTGGGATTTGTAGTTTGGCGAGGTGCCATCACTCACTCTTTGGCGGAGGAGGCTAAGGACCCTTGTATAAACTACATATCCCAGGATTCCATCCTTTGTAAGGAGGAACCCTAGCAAATAAACCAGGATTATTTATGTAGTGTGGATTCTCCCCAAGAAATGAGAGTTGGGTTGTTCCTTCCTCATGGAGCAGAGACTCTTCTTTGAAAGGGGGGTTTCCCTTGAATTTTGGCATTAAAAAGAAAAGCAGAAGGGGATTTCTTGGCTGCCGTTGTAAGGGCTGTTCCTTACAGTGGCTGCCAGTTGTGGTAGCGAATGCGTTTCTAAGAGGTTTTTATAAAATAAAGAGGTTTTCTCAAAGAAGTCTTCTTCTCAAAGAAGAGGCCTTCTCAAGGAAGAGGTCTCTCTCAGAGTTACCCAAAACTCTCTCTCAGTTACCCAAAATCCTTCTGCGCCATTGGTTCTCGACAGGACTGGCCGGCGATTCTGGAAACTCGAACCCGGGTCTTTCTGTGTACCAATGCCCAGCTTGTCGCATCAGCTCTAGGAGCCGTTGCTAGAGGAAGCGAAGCAACGTTTACGTGGGAAAATCTTTCCCGGGGGAATTGGTCAAGGCTTACGGGCTGGCGCAACCAATTGCGCGCTGTTTTCCCCAGCGCAGGCGGAAGAGAGAGTGCGTCTCCCAGAACGTCCCCCCCCTCCCGCCATCATGGCGAACCTCTTCCCCCAAAACCTTCTCATTCCCATCATCCTAACCCGTTGGCTGCCTGGAGCAGCCTTTTTTGCAGTCGCGTCTCCCGCGGTTCCTATAAGTGAGCAATCCGCCAAAGCCGGCGCCGGTTTCTGAAGTGACGCCGCGCCCGTAACATCCTGTTCCGTTCCTGTGCCGCTGAGCCCCAAATGGGGCATCTGCCCGTCTCAGCAGCACGGGTGGCTGTTCAACCCAGAGGCGCAAATACGGTGGCGTTGGCGGGCACGTCGCCACTCGCAGTACCGGAGGCCTGGGTCGAGTCCAGAAGGCTTCCCATTGGCGGTGTGGCAGGAGGGCGTCCTCCCCTCTCAGTCTCAAGGCGGCGGTCCCCCGTGTGTCGAACCACAATTGGCCTCGCTGGCGTAGTCCCCCTGCCGACGCCGGCGCGGGGTCTGAATGCGGAGGAATGCCCGGAGGGAAAACGTCTGCTTTGCCTGCGATGATGCGACACCCTTGTTTGGCTCATCGTCCCCCTTCCCGCCTCTTCTCAGAAGCTGACACCATGCGTGTGTGTGTGTTGTGTGTCTTGTTGTGTGTTTGTCCTGGTTGTTGTCCGTTCCCTGCGCATTCATATCGTGTGTAAACGTTTCCGTGTCTGTTCGTGTTTGAACGTCTGCGGCCCCTTCTCCATTTTTGACTCCCTCCCTCAGCCTGGCTCGGACATGGCGTTGTGTTTTTGTGCCGCTGTGAACTAACAGCCTTTGCCGAGTCTTGCGCTTTTGTCTTACGCTTTTTATTTATTTATTTTCTTTGCTAGCTGCATTGAGCTGCGCAACTCTTACCATGTATATGTATATATTCCAAGACACGTTTCCCATGGCTGTGCGTCACCCTTGACGTGGAACACAACTCCCGCCCCCCCCCCCAAAAACACCCCAGAATGCCTTGTGCGGCTGCGACCATTCCCGCAAACGGAGGGCTAGTCTGGAAGACGTTTGGTGGGGTTGGCGTAGCGACGCCCGTTCTGGTGGCTCTTGGGCGCCATTTTGGGTTTTGCTACGGGGTGCGGTTGTGGCCCTAATTTCCCACAACCTACACAAAGGTGTATGTGGGGTAGGTAGGAAAGATAGGGTTGAAAACCGTCCGCCCTGCGTCATGTCCGGATCTGGCCCTACACCACAACCATGGGCCCAATCCAGGCTGCCTTGAGTGGCCAAGGAGATACCCTTTATCGTGGCAACGTATATTTTTCACGGTTCCTTAAAGCGTTAGCGTCTAGCAGTAGGTAGTAGATTTTGAAGGCCCAGAAAAATTCAGGAAGAAAAACCCCCGTTTTTCCCCAAAAAAGCCTTTTTGTTTGTTTGTTTTTCCAAAAAAAATTGAAAAAAAGGAAGAGGTTCTGTACAGTCCAGGCGATTGTTTGCTCCATTTGTTACAAATAAAAAAATTAAGCAAAAATAAAAGTAAATTCCGTTCGTAATAATTGTTTGAATACACTGTGTTTTTAATATATACCAATTGCGACCATTTTATATGCCAAACCAAGTTGTACATAGTCCTGTTTTATGTTCCTAAAAGAACAGAATGACTTTCATTCTGTAGAAAGAAAGAAAAATTCCAAAAATTTCAATTTTTTCTGGAAAACCCCACCCCATGGCGTCAAAATTTCCTGAAATTTGAAGGTTCCCAGTGGTGGTGGTGGGCCTGAGATTTTGCAACGTGGGCGTCCCCTTATTCCCCCCGTTGTGGGCTTCATTCCCCCAAGAGCCAGCCAGTTAGCCAAAGATGGCGTCTCCCCCGCCGCACTTCCTGCGACAAGCTCGCTCGACTTCCCTCCTCGGAGGTTTTGCATGCCGCTTTGCACCCCGCTCCATCCTGCCAGCGTGCTGCATTTTTCTCGTGTTGCGATTACTTTTGTCTGTCCCTCTGTCCTCCCAAGATGATCACCGCATCTATGGCGCGAGGTGGGATGCAAATAAGACCACGGTTCCCGCCTACCACGGCTGTCTCTGCCACGCCTCCAAGCACCATGCCTTTGGGTGGACAGCAAATGCCGCAGGTATTTACGGGGAGTGGGAACACATACGTGTGTGGGGTGTGTGTGTGTGGTTGGATGGGGGAGGAGGGGGGCTGGGTCGGGTTTCCTGAGGGGTTTCTCTGGTTCTGATTGGACCACAAAATACGGTATAAAATAGACCTACCAAGCAAGGGTATGTGCGCGTTTGTGCGGAAATCCAGAAGACCACTGAGTAGGGTGCGTTATGTATATGACCACTGATATATGTGGACACCTCAGGCAGTGTGTGTCTGCGTATGGGATCACTAATTAGGGAACATAATTACTGAGTATAGAGGTAATGTGTACCACCGAATAAGATATCTAGGGTATCTCTTGGGATCTAGCCATGAGTGCGTATGGCCTCCGAGTAAAGAGTGTGTATGTATATGTGACAATTGAGTAGAGCATCTCTATATATGGCCACTAAGTAGGACGTATGGCCACTGAGTAGGAGGAGTATGTGTAATAATAACAATCTAGCAGGATACAGGTATGGCAGTTGGGTAGGGTGTATGTGGAAATATATACAGTAGGACCCTCGTATCCGCTGTGGATTGGTTCCAGGGTGGGCAAAGATACAAACAACTGTGGATAATAGCAAACACCATTGAAAATAATGGGACTTCCTGTTTAAAATACCATAGAGTTTCCTTGGAGGACCTAGAAAATGGCTAGAGAGGACACCTTTTCTAGGAAGACTGTGGTAGATGTGCTGTTTTGTGTCCTGTGGATAATTGAATCCCTGGATAATGAATCAATGGGTATGGGGGTCCTACTGTACATAGATACACACCCTGTATATATAAAACCACCAGTAGGACTTTCTACCACTGAGTAGTGCGTGTGTACGTGAATGCAAATAACCACCAAGCAGGAGGTGTATTAATGACCACTGAGTAAAGTGTGTGTTACCTCTGAGTAAAGTGTGTGAGGGAGAGAGACTTCTGAGTATGGTGTGTATGACCATTGAGTAGGGTGCTTGTATGTCAGTTGTGTGTGTGAGAGAGACAGAGGGAGAGAAGTGAGGAGGGGTTGTCTGTGTATTACCTGTGAATAGGTTGTGCATGTGAGAGTTCAGAGTAGGGTATGTATGACCATTGAGCAGGGTGCATATATGTGACCACTAGGTAAGTTGTGTATATGTGTGTGTGTGAGAGAAACAGAAACCACTGAGTAGGGGTGTGTGTGTGTGTGTATCACCTCTGAATAGGTTGTGTGTGAGAGAGAGACTTGTGAGTATGGTGTGTATGACTACTGAGTAGGGTGCATGTATGTGACCAGTAGGTAGGTTGTGTATATGTGTGTGTGTGTGTTTGTGAGAAACAGAGAAACCACTGAGTAGGGGTGTGTATGTATCATCTCTGAATAGGTTGTGTATGTGTGAGAGACTTCTGAGTATGGTGTGTATGACTATTGAGTAGGGTGCATGGATGTGACCGCAGAGTAAGGTGTGTGTGTGAGAGACCCCTGAGTGTGTTTGTGTATAACCGTTGAGTAGGGTGGGTATATATACAACCACTGGGTAGGGTCTGTGTGTATGTATGAAACCACCGAGTAGGGTGTGTGTTTGTCTGGATGACAACTGAGAGCAGCTGGTGGAGGGGACGCCCTTTTCAGCTGTTGCGTTGTGTAGTTGTGGTGTGACTGGACGTGGAGCCCAGTTGCAGCCGATACGTAATTCAGTCCGAAGTATGGGCAGATTCCTTCCCACCTCTTCATCTTCCTCTCTCTCCCTCAAATATTTGTGGATTTCTCGGGGGGAATACTAACCTCGATCCTTCCAAAATTTGGCTTAAAAAAAAAATATTGTATTCATTTATATGTCATTCTTTTTTCCAAATTACAGGTATCAAGGTAGAGTAGAAACTACTAAAGCCAAGTACACAATAAAAGCAATTAAAAATCAGTATCTAGAGGCACCAGATGCCCCGTCTGATCTTGGAAACTAAGCAGGGCTGGCCCTGGATAGGACTCGGATGGGAGACCGCTAAGGACTGCCAAGTGCTGTGGGATCAATTTCAGAGGAAGGAACTGGCAAAACCACCTCTGAGGAGGATTCCCGGCCTAAGAAAATCCTACAAAATTCATTTTTTAAAAAAAGAAATCCCAATCCAAATCTTTCACATCCTCCCTAAGATCCACGTACGTGTAAAACAGAGAGTGATATTTTAAATTAAATGTCGGCCAGGGTGAGGAAAGGATTTTTTATTCCAGTATTTTTTCCATACAACAATATTTCAATCTTCATAGTATGTATAATATTATTCAAGTATTTTTTAAAATATCAGGAAGAAACCAGGTGGGGGAGAGACAATTTTGTAAGAATTGGCTGAATGTTCGAAAGAACAATATTCCAAATTTCTGAGCAATTTTATTTATACGCTCGGTTTCTTTACCTCTTCCTGTGCTCAGCACCATATCAATTTCCGACACGTTATTGCCAAAAGAGACGGGGAAACGTTATTCCGTGGAGCCCGCGTCACGTTTTGCTTCACGGTTTACCATTTTTTATTATAATTCCAGCCCCCCCTCTGCAAAAATTTCAGTCGCCGGAGTACGCCTGGGAAAACTCTTTGTCCGGCAGCGGCCTTGTTTTCGTGGAAGCCATTTAGCCACAGTGCGTTCGTGGCCTTCTGGGTGGAGTCCCTTCTTTCCCAGGCCAAGCAGTGAGGGATGATGGGAATTCCAGTCCAAAAAGCCAGCAAAAGGGGCTTTAGTTGCCTTGGTCAAGCAAAGGCATGACCGCTCGGACGCCCGGCTCATCAGTTTACGAATGCAGCAGACATTTTGAGTCCCATAAATATGGGGGATCATAGAGTTGGAAGAGACCCCAAAGTGCCATCTAGTCTAACCCACTTTCTGCCCTGCGGGAATACGCAATCAAAGTGCAAATTTTAAAAATAAAAACGCTGCGCGTGATGTTTTCACAAGGGGGGAACCGCCTCCTGGGTTATAAAAGGGTGACCCCAAGGGTTTTTTATATACGTTTCCTTCTCTCGCTTCGCAGGTCAGTCAGAGCAACATCACCATGATGTCCTCCCCGTCGCCAGTCCAGCAAGTCCAGACCCCGCAGCCGATGCCGCCGCCGCCGCCCCAGCCGCAGCCGTCCCCCCAGCCGGGACAGCCCACCTCCCAGCCGAACTCCAACGTCAGGTGAGCTTTTTAAAATCTCTTTGCCTCTGGGAACAAAGCGTGGGAGACCTTCAGTTTGTCAGTAGAGTTACAGTTACGGGATGGAAATACTTTAATAGGCATATTTTAAAAATTAATAATAATAATAATAAGTGAGTGTTCCTATTGCAAGCCGGGGTGTGTGTCTTTATATTCTGTTTCCTCTTCTTCCAGCTCGGGTCCCGCTCCGTCCCCGAGTAGCTTCCTCCCCAGCCCCTCCCCTCAGCCTTCCCAGAGCCCGGCGGCTGCGCGGACACCCCAAAACTTCAGCGTCCCGTCGCCAGGACCGCTCAACACGCCAGGTAACCAACCCCTCGAGTGAGGAAAGAACAAGGTGTGCTCCCCAAGACTTAAAAACGTCATGAATTCCCTCCCTCCCTAAGGCCGTGGTGATAACGCGCGTTAACCGGCAGGAGCGCGGCTTCGGCGCTCAGGCGGAATAATTGGGATTTTACTAATGGCGGGAGGGTGTGTGTGAACCCCCTTCCGCCTACAAGTGCGCAGAGGAGATGGGGCTCTTCTCTCCGCGGCACAGAGGAGGAAGCGTCTCAGTTCCACCCCCTGGGAGGGAAGGGCCCGCTCTCGGCCCGGATCCAAAGTCCCCCCAATATCGAGCGTGGTGCGGAGCGGATGGGCAGCGGGCAAAGGTGGGGGGTGAGGGGTTGGAAAAGGCGGCATTGGGGGGGTGAGCAAGGGAGAGGATTGGGCCAGGAGGGGTCAGGCCAGGCGGGGAGGGTTTGTGCCCTCGGCTGCGTCCGCTGCCTCTGTTTCTTCCTCTCCTCTCCTCTCCTCTTCTTTCTCTTTTCCCTCTTCTTTTCCTTCTGCCTCGTCTTCCTCAGTCACTTTATTCCTCTCCTCCTCCTCCCTTCTTCCTCCATCTCCCTCCTTTTCCTCCTTCCTCTTCTACCTTCATCTTCCTCGTTTTCCTCCTTCCTCATCTTCCTCCATCTTCCTCCTTTCCTTCCTCCCTCCTCTTCTTCCTCAATCTTCATCCTTTTCTTCCTTCCTCTTCCTCCTCCTTTCCTTCCTCCTCCTTTCCTTCCTCCGTCCTCTTCCTCCTTTTTCTCCTTCCTCTTCTTCCTCCTTTCTTTCCTCCCTCCTCTTCCTTCCTCTTCCTCCTGTTCCTCCTTCCTTCTCTTCTTCCTCCATCTTCCTCTTTTCTTCCCTCCCTCCTCTTCTTTCTTCATCTTCCTCCTTCCTCTTCTTCCTCCATCTTCCTCCTTTTTCTCCTTCCTCTTCTTCCTCCTTCTCTTCTTCCTCCATCTTCCTCCTGTTCCTCTTTCCTCTTCTTCCTCCAGCTTCCTCTTTTTCTTTCTCCCTCTCCTTCCTCCATCTTCTTTCTTTCCTTCCTCCCTCCTTTTCCTCCATCTTCCCCCTTTTCTTCCTTTCTCTTCTTCCTCAATCTTCATCCTTTTCTTCCCTCCTCTTCCTCCTCCTTTCCTTCCTCCCTCTTCCTCCTTTTCCTCCTTCCTCTTCTTTCTCCATCTTCCTCCTTTCTTTCCTTCCTCTTCTTCCTCCTCCTCCTCCTTCCTCTTCCTCCTGTTCCTCCTTTCTCCTCTTCTTCCTCCATCTTCCTCCTTTCCTTCCTCCCTCCTCTTCCTCTTTTCTCCTTCGTCTTCTTCCTCCATCTTCCTCCATCTTCCTCCTTTTCTTCCTTCCTTTTCTTCTCCTTCCTCCTTTCCTTCCTCCCTCCTCTTTCTCCATCATCCTCCTTTCCTCCCTCCCGCCTCTTCTCCTTCATCTTCCTCCTTTTTCTTCTTCCGCTCCTTCCTCCATTTTCCTCCATTCCTCCCTCCCTCCCTCCTCTTCTTCCTCAATCTTCCTCCTTTTTCTCCTTCCTTTTCTTCCTCCATCTTCGTCATTTCCTTCCTCCCTCCTCTTCCTCTTTTCTCCTTCGTCTTCTTCCTCCATCTTCCTCCAACTTCCTCCTTTTCTTCCTTCCTCTTCTTCTCTTTCCTCCTTTCCTTCCTCCCTCCTCTTTCTCCATCATCCTCCTTTCCTCCCTCCCCCCTCTTCTCCTTCATCTTCCTTCTTTTCCTTCTTCCTCCCTCTTCCTCTTTTTCTTTCTCCCTCTCCTTCCTCCATCTTCTTCCTTTCCTTCCTCCCTCCTCTTCCTCTTCCTCTTCCTCCTCCTCAGTGCCCCGATTCCCCAGACCTGACCCTCTCCCTCTCTCTTTTGTCTCGTTTCGGCCCGAAGGCAACCCCAGTTCGGTCATGAGCCCGGCCAGTTCCAACCAGTCCGAGGAGCAGCAATACCTGGAGAAACTCAAGCAGCTCTCGAAGTACATCGAGCCCCTGCGCAGGATGATTAACAAAATCGACAAGAACGAAGGTAAAACGTTTGCGCCAGAGAGAGCCCCGTGTGTGTGTGTGTGTGGTTTAGATGGAGACTTCTTTAAATTTGGAAAAAACGTACCACGGCAGAGCTGGATTTTCTCCCCAACTGCCTTCACCCTTCTATCATTTCATTACCTGTCCTATTAATATCGCTATCGTTTCCTTTGTTTTAACAATTTATTTTAATTTGGATGGCTCAGTGCATTCAGGGCTGCCAAAGCCAACGTGTTGGTGACTTTAAAAACTTTAAAAATTGGACAGAAATAGATATCAGAACAGCAGCTTTCTGTTTCTTCAACCGTTTTCAAGCGTTTTCGGCTCCCTTTTAGGAGTCCTTTCTCGTCTTTTTCTTCCCCGTTTAGACAGGAAGAAAGATCTGAGTAAGATGAAGAGCCTTTTGGATATCCTGACGGATCCTTCCAAACGGTACGGCTTTTTTTGAGCATCTCCTTCGTTCTTTTTCTGGGGGGGGGGTGATGCCTGAGTTTAGCGTCTCGCACTCGCTTCCTTTGCTGCGTTCATTGATTCACTCCCTGCCTCCCTCGGAGAGGAGAGAAAAACCAGATTTCTTGGGAAAGGATAACACAGCCTAACCATTCTCATCCCAAGAGGAACCAATCCTGCCCCTTCCTTCATAATAATAATAATAATAATAATAATATTTATTTATACCCTGCTCCTCTGTTAAAACAATCGGGGCGGCTTACGAAAATTTAAAATACAATACAGATAAAAATCCCAAAACACCACCCACCCCCATGAAAAGATATTAAACAAATATAAATTAAGAAGGAACCAATTTCCTTTCCTTTGCCCGGACTCTTTCACGCCCCTCTCCCTCCCGCGCGGGAGACGAAAGACACCCCGCGAGGGAGGAAATACGCGCCTTCGCTACCCACAGTTTCACTGACCCGTGGCTGGGGGGAAAGGTCTCTCTAGGCATCTGGAGGACCATAGAGTCGTGCTGGAGGTGGTCTCTCTAGGCATCGAGAGGTCTTCCAGTATGACTGGCCAACCTTTGCCCGAAGTCGACCATAGAGTTGCGACAGATGCCTAGAGAGGTGCCTTCGCTAGGTATTTTCTGGATCCCCCGTCGCAATTCTGTGGCAGTTTCCTATTATACGCAGTTGCTATTATACACTCCTCCGCTGGGAGGCCAGTAAGCTCCCATCACCTTGCGTAAACTCAGTGGTTTTGCGCAGTTGCGTCCCAGAAGTCGAGCGTCTGGGTGGTTTCGCTTCCCACAGGAAACTGTCTGCGAGTTCCTTCCTTTCGTTTCTTCCCGCCCTTCCAGGTGTCCTCTGAAGACGCTGCAGAAGTGCGAAATCGCTTTGGAGAAACTCAAGAACGACATGGCGGTGGTAAGCGCCGTAGGCGAGGGAAGCCGTGAGCAACGCTGGCCTCAAATCTCGTCAGAAGCTTTTCTCCTGGCTGTATTTTTCCTCCATTTTACTGTGTTTTAATAAGTTAATAAATAAATAGATGTCGGCCATGGAGGAGAGAGAAGTCCAGCAAAGTTCTGGCCAAACTGGGGTGGGAATTCAGGGGCGGACAAATGGGCTCTCCAGACGTCGCTTTGGACTGCAGTTCCCATCATCCCTAGACAAAATACGACAGGAGACTGGAAATTAAAGTATCTGAAAGGAGAACTATGTTTCTCCACCATCGTTCTAGGCGAATATCTCTCTGCGCCATAGACGTTTTCCCATTTTACAATGCAGTTCGGAAGTGCGCGCACCATATTTACGGGCCCTATGATCTCTTTTTTCTCTCGCACGGCAGCCCACCCCTCCGCCGCCGGCGGTGCCCCCCACCAAGCAGCAATACTTGTGTCAGCCGCTGCTGGACGCGGTCCTGGCGAACATCCGCTCGCCCGTCTTCAACCATTCCCTCTACCGGACCTTCATGCCCGCGATGTCCGCCATCCACGGCCCACCGATCGTGTAGGTACATCCTTGCTTTTCTTCCCCCCCTGCTGAGGGTCCCGAAAGGATTTCGGCTTTAAGATTTGATTTTTAATTTATATTTGTTTTTACATTTGTTTAATATCTTTTTATTTTTATTATTTTATTATTATTATTATTATTATTATGGGGGTGAGTGGTGTTTAGGGATTTTTATCTGTATTGTATTTTAAGTTTTGTAAGCCGCCCCGATTGTTTTAACAGAGGAGCGAGGTATAAATAAATATTATCATTATTATTATTATTATTGGGGTGGGTGGTGTTTAGGGATTTTTGTCTATATTGTATTTTAAATTTTGTAAGCCGCCCCGATTGTTTTAACAGAGGGGCGGGGTATAAATAAATAATAATAATTATTATTATTATTATTATGGGGGTGGGTGGTGTTTAGAGATTTTTATCTGTATTGTATTTTAAATTTTGTAAGCCGCCCCGATTGTTTTAACAGAGAGGCGGTGTATAAATAAATATTATTATTGTTGTTGTTGTTTTGTTGTTGTTTTAACAGAGGGGCGGGGTATAAATACATTTTATTATTATTATTTATTATTGTTCTTGGATTATTAAATTGCCCTTTTACTGTCTTCGCTCCTTTTCAATCGGCTGGACGTTTCGACTGTGGTGGTCTTGTCCCGTTTTCTAATTCATCAATTATTTGGGGGTACAGTAGCACCCCTGTATCCGCTGATTCGCCATCTGCTGATTCAGTTATCCACAGTTGTCGGCAGTGGATCGGGAGGAGAGTTCTCACCGCCCTTCTTCCTTCGCCCCCCTGAGATGGCGCCTGTGGCGCAATTATCCACAGATTTAATTATCCCTCACGGATCCGGGGTCCTAATAAATTCTTTTTTTAAAACTGCGTCATTTCCTTCCTCTTATTTTTGTTGGAATAAAAAAAAAATGCAGACCAAGCAGGTCGGTCGTTCTCTTCCCGCAGGACTCCGGTCGCCTCCCCTCGGAAGCGGAAGTACGAAGAGGATGACCGCCAGACCATCCCGAACGTCTTACAAGGGGAGGTGGCGAGGCTGAACCCCAAATTCCTGGTCAACTTGGACCCTTCCCATTGCAGCAATAACGGCACCGTCCACCTCATATGCAAGCTAGGTAAGACCGGAAGGAAGGCGGAATCCGGTAGACTTCTGCGGGAGCGTGAACGGTGGGAGGTCTGGAATCCATTTTGTCCTATGAGGAGAAGCGGCTGAGGGAGCTGGGTGTGTTTAGCCTGGAGAAGAGAAGGTGAAGAGGGGAGATGGTAGCCATGTTTAAATATCAGAAGGGAGGTCACACTGAGGATGGAGCAAGCTTGTTTTGTGCTGCTCTGGAGACTAGGACATGGAGCGATGGACTCACTCCCTCAGCTAATCACCACCCATGTGCAAAATCCCTCTCCACCTCACAATCCACTCCTGCCATTCAGTCTGCATCTACACCCCCCCCCCGTAGCCTCACAAGGGCCCCACTCACCACCCACGTGTAAAACAATGCAATCTTATTTTCCTAAAATGAGAGCGTGTAGCTGTATTGTGTGTGAACCTTTCAAATCTACTATAACTGTGTATGTTACGCTGGTGTGTGTGTGTGTATATATACATATACATATACACACACACATATATATATATATATATATATATATATATGTTTCTCTTGTTTCCAGACGATAAAAACCTTCCAAACGTTCCGCCACTACAACTGAGCGTCCCTGCCGACTACCCGGACCAGAGTCCGCTGTGGATTGACAACCCCCAGCAATATGGTATGGAGGGGGCAGGGAGGGGGGATCCCCGTTTGGGTGTGTATTTGGGGGGGGGGGTCCCGCTATAAGTATCTGCAGCTCTTGGGGCGAACTGGGACCTATATTCAGAGACCCATATTCGGAGAGTGGGTTTGTTTTGTGTCCGTAGGGTGAAAAACCGGATGCAGGGAAGATTCGGGGATAATGGGTGGGTTAGTGCCAGGGGAAAGCGGAAGCCAACTCCCTTGTTGAAGCAGCTCCATTGGCCGCCAGTCTCTCTTCTGTGGCTGAGCGGGGTTTCGAACCCGTCTCCTGGGTCCCAATCCAACCCTCCAACTGTCCTGACGCCATAAGAGAGGTCAGCGTTTCTCAGCCGGGGTTCCCTGAGAGAGGTGATTTTTAAACATTTTTCTAGGTGTAGAAAAAGGATTTTTTGGAGACCTGGGAATTATTTCAGGGGTTCCTCCAGGGTAAGAAGGTTGGGAAAGGCTGAGACAGAGGGGTCTCTTCTTACGTATCTTCAGCTTGCGGATACGGACCCTCCCCGAGGGCTGCTTTTTGGCTAGAGGTAATATTCGGATGTTTTCCCATCATGGCTTCCTCCTCTGAGGCTGAGACTTGCCCAAGTCAGTCTTTGTGGTTGGGGGATTTGAACTCGGGTCTCCCGGAAACTCAAACACTGGCACGCCACTCACCCTTTGCAACGCTCGGACGCGCCCTGACCTTTGCCCCCGTTTTTTAGACGCCAACCCATTCCTGCAGTCCGTCTACCGCTCCATGATGTCCAAACTGCTCCAGCTCCCGGACAAGCACTCGGTCACCGCCCTCCTCAACACGTGGGCGCAGAGCATCCGGCAAGCCTGCCTCTCCGCCGCGTAAGGACGCCGCCTTTCTCCCTCCCGTTTTTTTTTATTTTATTTCCTCCCTAACTGGTTAAAAAGTCATCCGGACTCTCGCCGAAGATCCTTCTGGCGGCGGCTTTGGTTGTTTCTTCCTCCCCTTTTCCTTCCTCCCTTCCTCCGAGAAGAGCGTCTGTGCGCGTGAAGACTTCCCTCGAGGATCTTTTTTGAGAGACCTTCTCCCGTCCTGTTAGGTTTACGTTACGTTGCGCGGTTGATTTCGCGCAACAATTCGGCCCCCTTCTGTACGAACAGGGAGGGAGCCATTTTTGTTTCATTTCTGAATCACGAGGCGGCTGCCTCATCTGCAGAGAAAGGATTGCCAGAAGAGATTTGCTGGAGGCATAACGTTCATTATTTTCCTTCCTGCGCAAAACTTGTGGAATTACGGTCGTCGTCCGGAGGAAGGTTCAAATATCCGCCGTTGGGACGTTTTTGTAAAACTGGGGACTTTATTTTTTATTTTTTAAACGTATGTGGGAACGGTCAATGCGTTGCAGGAGATGAGAGTTAAATGATATTTCATACGCAAAAGCGGAGGCGTTTTGTTTTATGATATTGTAATAATAATAATAATAAACGTATTATTGTTCCAGTGTTTTTAACGCTCCCTCTCCCTCCACACCAACCCAAGTACAACATAGTAAGACTTTTGCCCTTTTTTATGTCTAAAAACTTGCTCAGAATTGGAAGGGTCCCTCAAAGGCCATCTAGTCCAACCCTCTTCTGCCACGCAGGAATAAACGACAGAGTCGCCCATCTAACCCCAGATTTGAGGGCCTCCAAAGATGGACAGCCCACCCCCCTCCAACGGGAGAAGTCCACACCCCAATCTCGAAAAGTCCTTCCAAAAGCTTGGGTGCCATCTTGTAATTTTAATCTGTCCGTTCACGCCCTAGTCTCTGGAGCAGCCGAAAATACACTGCTTCCATTTTCTAAATGAATAAAATATTTGAAATAAAATATTCACATATCTGAAAGCTCCTTTCAGTCTTCTCTTTCCCAAGCTAAACATACCCAGTTCCCTTAATCTTCACTGGCAGAATGGGATTGGCCTTGTTGGCTGCAGCCTCACACCCTTGGCTCATGTTTAGCTTTTAGTCTGTTAAAAACCCCAGATCCTTTCCACGCGATGACATCCCTTCAAAAATTTAAAGATGGCTTTATCCTATCACCTCTCTCCCATTTCGCCATGACCCCCTCCACCAGGGGTACAAATCTACCCCCCCCCAAAAAAATTGTTTACTTTTAGTAGGTTAACACTTTCTCACAAGAAACAACACAATGCTGTTGTGGTTGGTTGTGTCTTTTTTTTTTCTTTTTTCAAAGTGAACAAAAGAGTCGAGTGCGAAACTTAGGACGGAAAAAAAAAGAGGGAACGAGGGAGAGAAAACAGCTTTGAAAGTGCAACCTCCGGACGGCAAACCAAGGGGAGGGGGAATTGAGGCGATGCCGCCATTGGGGGGTACCTAAAGCGCAGTTCGGTGTAGCCTCTTCCGTTGGACAGCTTGCGCTCTCTTCTGCCGCTCGGCGAAGGCGTTCCCCAGCGTCTGCTTCAGGGCTGGCAGGACGGCTCTCTCGGCCGCGGGCAGCGGGGTCAGCATCCTACTGGACAGAGGGAAGGCGGTGGGTGGGGCAGGAGACGATGGGCGGCGGGGAGGGAGATGGCGTTAGGTCAGGACGACAAGGAAAGCGATGGTCCAAAACAGGCCCGGATCCGGGCGCGGCCAAAAAAACAACAATCTTCTCCTCAAGAGACTTATTTATTCGAGATTTATTCTTCTTAAATGGCTTCACAGATTGACTTCAATCCATGTTTTTTACCATTTTTGCTAAAACTGCCACTCATTTTTGGCTGCTAGTAAAGTACGTACAGTAAGACCCCTGTATCCACTGGGGATTGGTTCGGGGGGGGGGGCGTGGATACCAAAAACCGTGGATAACAGCAAACACCATTGAAAACAATGGGACTTCCGGTTTAAAATACCATAGAGTTGGCTTGGAGGACCTAGAAAATGGCTAGAGAGGACACATTTTCTAGGAAAACTATGGTCGGTGTGCTGTTTTGTGTCCCGTGGATAATTGAATCAGTGGATAATGAATCAGCGGATACGGGAGTCTTACTGTATCTGCCTTGATTCCTTCACCTGGTAATTAGCGTGACTGCGCTGTGCCTCACGTTATCCGCTGTGTCGTAATCGGGCTTCCGCTGGTTGCCCAGACATTGCTTGGACATTTAGGAACAGAATGGACTATACAGGAGGGGGAGACCTCGGTATCCACTGGGGGTTTGGTTCCAGGACCCCCCCCCCCCAAAAAAAAACACAAAATATCCATGGATGCTCAAATCCCATGAAATACAATGGCCATAGTAAAAATGGCGTCCCTGATATAAAATGGCAAACAGCAATTTCTCCCCACTGGAATATTTTCATGCTGTGGATAGTTGAATCCATCCATACAGAATCTGTGGATACAGAGGGCTGACTCTGTGTGTGTGCGTGTGTGTATATATATACATTTTATATATATATATATATATATATATATATATTTCCACCCACCCACCCAAATGAATTTCGTTCTTACCACTGCTTAGGGGCGTTTTTCAGCCTGGGGAACCGAGTGGTCTGTGAGTTCCTGAGGAGGGAGGAAACATCCTTATTATTCATCATCACTATTATTATTATTATTATTATTATCACTTTTTTTCTCCCCGCAAGATTTGAGGCTCGAGGCGGTTTGGAAATTAAAATCGTTACTCCACCGGCTAGAATCAGGATTCAGAAGGCAGGGTCTTGAAGAAGGGGAGAGGGAAGGTTTGGGAAACAGGAAATTCAGCACCATGGGCAGCTCATAGATTTGGAAGGGACCTCCAAGGGCCATCTAGTCCAACCCCGTTCTAAGCAGTTTCAGCACCACGGAGAGCTCATAGGGCCATAGATTTGGAAGGGACCCCCAAGGGCCATCTAGTCCAACCCCATTCTAGCCAATTTTAGCGCCATGGAGACCTCATAGGATCATAGATTTGGAAGGGACCCCCAAGGGCCATCTAGTCTAACCCCATTCTAAACAGTTTCAGCACCACAGAGAACTCATAGAACCATAGAGTTGGAAGGGGACCCCCAAGGGCCATCTAGTCTAACCCCGTTCTAAGCAATTTCAGCACCACGGAGAGCTCATAGGATCATAGATTTGGAAGGGACCCCCAAAAGCCATCTAGTTGAACCCCGTTCTGCCATGCAGGAAGACACCATCAAAGCATTCCCACCCAGCCTCTGTTTAAAACCCCCGAATAAAGAGACCACCACACTCATTTAACCACCCAGTTAAGTCAATTTTTAAAACAATCTAACCAGGCTGAATCTGTTGACCCACCAGCCACAAAATAAAACTTCCCACACACACACAGGGGCCAAAATGTGGTTTCCCCTCGAACTCGGAGCCTGAGAAGCCTTTACCCAATGTGTCCCGCCAGCATGTAACCTTCGGGGATCCTCTTGGTCTTGTGGATGTCTTCCAAACAGGTTCTCAAATACATCAGCTGAAGAAAGAGAGACAGGAGAAAATGGGTTTCCCGCGGCGTTTTCTGCGCGCTGCCCCCTCCTTCCGTGACGCCCGAGGCCCCTCACCTCCTGCATCTGCATGTGGTTGATGTTCCACAGCTGGCGGATCACGGCTTCGCACTCCTCGAGAGTCGGCGGCTTCCGCATGCAGGACGGGAGGACGTTGGCCAGGAACGGGTTGGAGGAGGCTGCCGGGATCTTCACGTCTCCCGCTCGGCTCTGGGAGGGCGAGGGCGGCGAGAACGGGGAGGTCGTCCGGTCGCAGAGCTCCGTCTCCCTGTAAAACGGAAGACGCGGGGGGAGAGGAAGAAGCACTGATGTCATGCGGACTGCAGCTCCCATCAGCCACCCACCCTGAGTGACCACATCCACAGAGAGCTGTCGAAGTTTCCATCTTTGGAGGCCTTTGAACAGAAGTCGGATATGGGCATCTTTTGGGGCTGTGGGTTAGGTTGGACTAGATGGCCCTTTGGGGTCTCTGTGATTATTCAGTTTTCTTAATGTTTAAATGGAGTTTCTTCTTACAGCTTGGATTTCTGGGTTCCTGTCGGACCTTCAGGAGCAGCAGAAAACAAGCTTGCTCTTGTCTTCTACATGGTGTTTAAATATAGCTATTGCATCAAATGGCCTAAAAATATCCTAAAAGCACCAGATTTTGTGTGATCTTTGAAGCTAAGCAGGGCCAGCCCTGGTTAGTGCTTGGATGGGAGACCGCCAACGAATCCCAGGTGCTATTTCACAGGAAGACCACCTCGGAGGAGGATTCCTTGCCTAACAAAACCCCTACAAAATTAATGGGGTCAACATAAGTCAACGCTTGAAGGTACACAGGCGTATATCATATAAAGGAGTGGGAACACGCTTAAAAGATGGAGGGAGCGCAGGGAAGTTTTCTGTTTTTATAACTAGTAAGCAGAATTTTCCCACCCAGAGCGGATGGCCATTTCCCACCGGCGTCCGGCTACGGAGAAACAGGGCCTGGGTTCGCAAACCTGTGAGGCGGCTCCTTGGCGGGGGTCTCCTCGGGCTCCGCGAAGGGGGCTGCGACCTCCGCCAGGGTCTCCTCAGCTTTTTCCCCTTCTGGACTGTCCACTTCAACGCTGGTCTTGGACTCCGTTGCGTTCTCTTCCGCTTCCTTGAGACCCCAGAAACCTTTTTGGAGATGAACAAGCCAACGAGGATTAGCAGGATAACCCCCTAGGCGCCATTATTAATTAAAATATTTCTTTCACCCCCGCCTCTGATATCCAAGGACCTCAACTTGGCGCCTAATAAAAGCAATATTTCAGGGATAATTCAAGCAGAGTAAAACTGAGACATTATAGAGCTATTAGAAACACGTAAAACCACCGCCAGGAGATCCCCGTTATCCGTCCGTACCGTCTTCCTTGGGATCGTCTTCTGCGGCCTCCCTGGAGCCGCGAGGGGTCTTGGATACTGAACTGCCTTGACAGCGAGGTTTTCCGAAGAGAGGGCTGGCTGCAGAGAAGGACGGGAGAGAAATTAAGGAATTTTGCAGGAACCAAGTTGAGAAATCTCCACAAAATCAAGATGACATTTAAAAACATAACCAGTTGCAAAACGGGAGGAGAGAGGTTTATTTGGGAGCCTGAATATATATATATATATATATATATATATATTTAAAGGGGATTGGGTGGATTTTGGGGTGAGGGAGCAAGATGGTACCTGTTGTCTGCTGGAGAACTGGGTGCATTATGAGGCGGTAATGAAGTTCTGCAAATCAAGAGAAAACAAAAATTTTTGGGGGTAGGACTATATGACCCCTGAGGTTCCCTCCCACCAAGATCTACGCGCTTATAGGGAACCCACAATTTCCAATTCTAGGACTGTATGGTCCACTTTGAGCCCAACTGCTAAATTTCCAGCTCATCCTCTCTCATGTTTTCCTTTCCTTTCTGCGATTTCATAATTTCTGGCAGGGCCTGAACTGTGGTGGCCCCAAAATCCTTAGAAAAACATCCATTTTCTTGAGGGACTGAAGGGCAGTGAGGCCCAAGGAGTACTATTATGGGATCTCTAAGCCCATAATGGCCTCAAAACAGGACCACCGGTCTCCCCGAAATCTGAGCAGGGCCTCAATGGTGGTGGCCCCCTTGTCCTTAGAAAAACATCCATTTTCTTGAGGGACTGAAGGGCAGTGAGGCCCAAGGAGGACTATTATGGGATCTCTAAACCCAAAATGGCATCAAAACAGGACCACCGGTCTCCTTGAAATCTGAGCAGGGCCTCAATGGTGGTGGCCCCCTTGTCCTTTGGAAACATCCATTTTCTTAGGAACTGAAGGGCAGTGAGGCCCAAGGAGGACTATTATGGGATCTCTAAACCCATAATGGCCTCAAAACAGGACCACCAATCCCATTGAAATCTGAGCAGGGCCTCAATGGTGGTGGCCCCCTTGTCCTTAGGAAACATCCATTTTCTTAGGAACTGAAGGGCAGTGAGGCCCAAGGAGGACTATTATGGGATCTCTAAACCCATAATGGCCTCAAAACAGGACCACCAATCCCATTGAAATCTGAGCAGGGCCTCAATGGTGGTGGCCCCCTTGTCCTTAGGAAACATCCATTTTCTTAGGAACTGAAGGGCAGTGAGGCCCAAGGAGGACTATTATGGGATCTCTAAACCCATAATGGCCTCAAAACAGGACCACCAATCCCATTGAAATCTGAGCAGGGCCTCAATGGTGGTGGCCCCCTTGTCCTTAGGAAACATCCATTTTCTTAGGAACTGAAGGGCAGTGAGGCTGAAGGAGGACTATTATGGGATCTCTAAACCCATAATGGCCTCAAAACAGGACCACCAATCCCATTGAAATCTGAGCAGGGCCTCAATGGTGGTGGCCCCCTTGTCCTTAGGAAACATCCATTTTCTTAGGAACTGAAGGGCAGCGAGGCTGAAGGAGGACTATTATGGGTTTCCTCCTCCTCCTCACCCTTGTTCTCCCTCTTGAGGAGGTCGACCTCCTCGTGGAGCTTGGCCAGGGTCTCGCTGTGCTGGCGCTGGAGGAAGTGGAGGCTGCGCTCCAGCTCGCCCGCCACCCGCTTCCATGTTGCTTCTGAGGCGGCGGAGGAGCCGCCACCCGTGGGGCCCTGCCATGGGTTGTGGCGGGCCTGCGGGTAGTGCGGCCCCAGTGGAGGGAAGCCCGAGCTGGGCTGCATCCTCCACGGCTTCCCTGGCCACCACGACTACTACCACGGAGGCTTCGTTTGCGGCCTAGGCCTCATTTGCGGCCTAGGCCGCTATGGCGACCCTCTTAAGCCTCAATACAAGGAACGAGTTGGAGTTGGAGGAGGAGGCTCTTCGTCCAGAGGAAGGCAGATCACGAAGGATTCTCCTCGCCCAGCGCGGGCGGCGGCGGCGACTAATCGAGCCCGCTGCGGCCTACTACGGCTAGGCCTCTGCTCCGCCCGTCGCCATGGAAACGGGCCTGGCTACTCGAGTTTCTAGGCCTCACTCAAATAGGAGGCCTCTCGCTTTGCGGGCATGGCGTCCCTCGGGGAATGGGGAGAAGCGGAGAAGGGACTCCAGTCCAAGAAACCGGCGGCTGCAGCAGGGAAGGGGGAAAATAGGCCCCGCGGCCTACCCCGTCGCCATGGAAACGAGCCTCCCTACTACTACCACAGCTAGGCCTCAATCGGGGCCTGTTAAAAATGGAAAGACAGGGAAAGGCTGTCCTTTTCCGGCCAAGGCATTTCTTCAGAGAACGGGGGAAGACCACCCCGGGACATTTTTGAGAAGCCGTGTGCTAAAAATAGGGAGAAAATAAGGCCCCGAGGCCTACTCCGTCGCCATGGAAACGGGCCTGGCCGCCGCTCTAAGTGACTTCTGAAATGCGGCCTATGGGGAAATGGAGGTAAGGAGAAAGGTAGTGTGTGGTTCTTCGGACGGGGGGGGGGATGATGATGGAAAAAAATGCCTCATGGCAAAGCGGGGGTCCGAATGGGGGACCCTGAAAGTGGTGGTAGGGTGTATAGGCCTCGCGGCCTACCCCGTCGCCATGGAAACGCGCCCCGCGCTTCGCTAGGCCTCAACCATGGCCTAGTTGGGAGAGGGGAAGCCTGGCCATTTCTATAGCGACGGCCCATTTCCTAGGGTTGCCTTCCCTTCCCCTCTAGTAGACCCATTAAAAGAATGGAGTTTACATCTCTGCTCAGTGATTTGAGTGGATTGAGGCAGTAGGGCGGGAAGAAAAGATATTTAAATTAGCCATTTGTAAGCCTTTGTGGCTGGAGTAGGGTATAAATACTCTAAATTAATAATATATTTACTTGGCTAATTTTCCACAATACTCAAACCCTAAAAGGGACTCCTTTGCTAAGTCTCAGGCTAAGAAAATGCATATATTGGGAGGAAGTGTACCCCCTTGTACACCACCAATGAAAGACTGATTGTAGAAAAATATATAGATATACACACATACATTGGGGTGTCCACAGGCCCCCCAAATAGACTGCCCTTCAAATGTCACCCAGGGGCCACCATGATGAGCTCCTTAATAGGCTGAGAAAATGCATATATTAGGGGGATGTGTACCCCTCGTAAACACCCCCAAATGAAGGGCTCTGTAAAAGAATATATAGATATAATTGGCGTGTCCACAGCCTCCCCCAAATGGACTGTCCTTCTTCCAATGGAGGGCTGCCCCATGCAGAAAAAAGGACACCCTGGCCACCAGCCTCCTTGGGAAAACGAGGGGGGGCATGTATACATGAGCAAGTTAATTAATTACAATTAGGCTCCCATCCTACAATTAGCCCTATGCTCCCCAAAGAGAGCTCTATCTCTTTGGACGGTGTCCAGTTAGGATAGCAGGTGGTGATGATGATATTATTATTATTATTATTTATTATTATTATTTGCTGCTCCACCATTTCAGACTTTACACCTCTAAGGGATAATTTAGGAAAAGGAAAGCTAGCTCCCAAATTGGTTGGGGAGAGAGTTTGCTGAATGGATTCATCTTTAAAAATGGAGTTAACCAAGCTAAAAAGCCAGTGAGATATTTTTACGAACCATCCATTAAGAGTGGATATAACCAACACGCTGTAAACCGCTTAAGACAGTTCCTAGCAGTATAGATGTGTAAAGTGCTATTGCTAAAACAATTTGTAAGAGTAGGGTATATATACACTTAAGAAAATAAAATTTAAAAAAAACATGCTGCAGCAAACAAGCCCAATCCAGTAAGGGAAACGTCTTCTCATTACAGCAAAGGGGGAAACCACACAACAGGCATGTTGGGAGAAAGGCCGGATAGAAATAAAATACAGAATTAACAAAACCCGACAGTGAAGCTCCTTTTTACCCACCCAGCCCCCTTTTCCTTCTCCTTTGTCTAGCGGGAAGTTTTTTAGCAGCGTCAGCATTGAGAGGATAGTGAAAGAGAAACACAATCTTTTGGCGTTTTCTTGCCGCAGCGTGTCTGGAGTAAACAATGCAATGAAGGTGGAGCTGGGACTCAACTCTAGCTGATTCTTTCTAAAAGTAGAAATCATAAGACAAGTAGATGCTGGTGAAAGGAAAAAAAAAACATCTTGGAAGGTTTTAAAGGGTTCCTGGAAAGTTCAAAATTATTTTTGTCTACTTCTGCAAGGCTTATCTGGTTCAATTTCACGAATGCATATTGTGAGTTTTGCATAGAAAAGTTTGCTGAAACATCCTTTTTTTGTTTGTGGTGGTGGTGAAGCAACCCTCCTCTTTCTGTTTCATTTCTCCCTTCAGTATCCAAATTTTCCATTTTATTTCTCCTTTTGGTACCCAGATTTTCCCGTTAAAAGGAGCAATAAAAGGAACGCTCCCTTTGAGGTAAGCTGTACTTGGTTAAACTCAGTGTTAAAAAAGATCGACCTTTTCCAGCTTCGTCACTTACGCTCACCCCAAAAACGATCCCTTTATCTGACTACCGCCCGAGTGTATGATTTGGAAAAAGGCAGTTTTTATAAAAACAAAAACCAAACGCACAATACCAGAATTTTACACATTCAACCTGGCTTGGACGCTGTTAAAAAAAAGAAAAAGGCAGCAAATACGCTTACAAAATCTGTCCCGCTTGATTAAAAAGGATTTTATATAAACATTCCCCCTCCAAAAAAAGTTAAAGAGGCCCTCCCAAAAATCTTGCCACTCTGGTTCATTCCCAGTCCATTTCTCCTTATCAGGGACCACCAGGAATGGGTGATTTCGTGGCTTTTAAGGAAAAACGGGTGAGGAAAGAGGTCCAGTCAGTCTGGGTGGGGCTTCCTCTTTTCGGTCAGCAACGTCATGACAGAGGCGTAGAGAAGGTATCCCAGGACGAGGAGGAATGTGCAGGCCGCAGGTCCGACGCAGAACCACGAAGCCACGAAGTAGACTATCAGCACGGAAAGGAGGACCCGGTAGCTGGCCAGAAACCTCAGGCTGACCCTCGGGCGCTCGGTCCATTCCGGCCGCCGCCTGGACACCGGGCTTTGCCTGATCTTGGCCGCCAGGGAAGGGTTGGTGAGGTGGTAACGGGAGAAGGCACCTAGGAAGTCGCCTCGCGCGCAGAGGGCCGCCATCTGGCCTGCAAACTTTAAAAAGAAATAGAGAGAAAAATTGTAGAAAATAAACAGTGAAGGCATGTGAAGACAATAACGAGCCAAGGCATACAAAGAAAAAAAAAATGCTTTCCCTCCACGTTTCCCTTACGCGTTCGTTGATGGCCGAAGAGAGCCGGAATAGCATCCTCACAAGGGTGGCGTTCTCGTAACTTCGGATGGGCTGAAGCTCCGGGTCGCCCTGGAAATCGACCTCGAACCTCCGCAAGCCGTTGATGATCTCGCAAGGAGGAGCAGGAGGTGAAATGATTATGACCAATTTTTAAAAAGTTAGCAATGCTAACATTACGATATGGCCTGATTACGTTATTTTGACCCCGGACGAACGATTAACAAATTCAAAGACTGACTGACTGACTGATTTGATTTATACCCTGCCCTTCTCCAAAATGGGATAATATTCATATTAATAATGTTACTGTGATAATTATTTTAACTATTGGTACTGCAGCTCCCATCAGCAGCCTTAGCCAGTGGTTTTGGGGTGTTGGGATTTGCAGTCCATCACCTCTATGACGCTGGTATTAAACCCACCTGCTTCACCCCCAATTCTGAACGGCTCACACAAGTTCTGCGGGGAAATCGATGCAATTAATGAATGCAATTAGCAAGGTCTCCTCCTCACCTGGTACCGGCCTAGTGGGGTCAGGATCAGCCCCTCGTCCGTCTCGGTGCAGTCCGGCAGCAGCCTCTTCCCGTTCTCGTCCGGGGCTGCCCCCCAGTTCAGCATCAGCCGGCACAGCTGGGCTTCATTCAGCTGGAAATAATAACAGAATTATTATCCAAAAAAAACACACACACCCCTTCCCAAACTCTGAGCTGTTTTATATAATATCAGGTCGTTTTCCTGTATCCACAGAACCAATATCCACAGTTTCAGTTATCCATGGCTTAAAAAAAGAAGAAGAAGAAGAACAACAACAACACATAGAATAGAGTTGTGCTAGAAAATGCATCCTCTCTAGGAATTGCATGGTCCTCCCAAGACATCTCTATGGTATTTTTGTCCTTTATTTTAATAGGGTTTGCTTCCCTGTGGATATGGGCAGGCACCTATATAGTAGGACCCCCATTTCCACTGGAGATTGGTTCCAGCCCCCCCATCCCGGATACCGTAAACCATGGATAACAGCGAACGCCATTGAAAAAAATGGGACTGCCAATTTAAAATACCATAGAGTTGCCTTGAAGGACCTAGAAAATGGCTAGAGGAAATATTTTCTAGGAAGACTCTATGGTAGGTGTGTTGTTTTGTGTCTTGCGGATAACTGAATCAGTGGATAATGAATCAGTGGATACAGGGGTCATACCATAATATAATTACAAGTCACCCCCTGTATCCACGGAACCAATATCCAACGTTTGAGTTATCCATGGCTGGAAAAAGAAGGACACACACCATAGAGCCATGCTGGCAAATGCCTACAGAGGTGTCCTCTCTAGGAATCGCTTGGTCCTCCAACCGCAACTCTGGTATTTTTGTCCTTTATTCTATTAATAGGGTTTCACTTATAAATGGTAAGACCAGAAGCCTATCTGATCTATATTTATACACAAAGCACACAACAGCCAGTGGTGGAATCGTTAACGTAAATAATTTTTTTAGTGTCTCGGTTCATCCCAATAGATAGGAATCACTGGCGCCGGTGCTAGCGGTGGGACAACGCAGCTCCATGCGGCCTCTTTCCCCGAAATTCTTGGCTTTGGGGAAGAAACGCCACACTTCCCACTGTCCCCCACGACTTTTTAAAAGCAAGGTAACGAGAGAGGGGGAGGAAAACCGTACCCGAAATATTTGGCACAGGTATTCAAGCGCCTTCTCCAAGTATTCGTCCGTCTTCCGGATGCTGTCCTGCCCCACCTCGTCTAGGTCGTTGCCCACGTAGGAGCCGCTGAAGTCCGGCGCTCCGAAGCGGAACCAGGAGAAGAAAGACTGGTTGGCCCGGGACTCGGCAGAGTGGTCCGAGATGGCTTTGGCCCTTTGCTGGGCTTGACCGATCAGCTGGGCCAGTCGTAGGACCTTTTTTTTGGGGGGGGGGGACCCCAGAAAATAAGAAGTAAACATTCATTTTAGAAGAAAAAAGCCAACAGGCTGGCTCAAATGGAGACCGCCTCTTGCTGGGGGACCAGTTAAACCATTAAACATTAGGAGATTTAACATGATCCATTAAACCCACGGAAGAGTTTGCTTGACCAGTTTAACATTAAAGGTTTACCTGGACCAGTCAAGCATGGAAGATATTTCACTTGACCAGTTAAACATAGCTGACTAATAAAAGATGCAAAAGACTTCACTTGACCAATTAAAGATGCAAAAGATGACCAGATAAAGATAAATAATTTGCTTGACCAATTAAAGATGCAAAAGACTTAACTTGAACAGTCAAACATGCAAGATATTTCACTTGACCAGTTAAAGATTTCATGTGTCCAGTTAAACATAGTTGACCAATTAAAGATGCAAAAGATGACCAGAAAAAAGATAAAATTTTTGCTTGACCAGTTAAACATGCAAAAGATTTCATGTGTCCAATTAAACATAGTTGACCAATTAAAGATGCAAAAGATGACCAGAAAAAAGATAAAATTTTTGCTTGACCAGTTAAACATGCAAAAGATTTCATGTGTCCAGTTAAACATAGTTGACCAATTAAAGATGCAAAAGATGACCAGAAAAAAGATAAAATTTTTGCTTGACCAGTTAAACATGCAAAAGATTTCATGTGTCCAGTTAAACATAGTTGACCAATTAAAGATGCAAAAGATGACCAGAAAAAAGATAAAATTTTTGCTTGACCAGTTAAACATGCAAAAGATTTCATGTGTCCAATTAAACATAGTTGACCAATTAAAGATGTAAAAGATGACCAGAAAAAAATAAAAATTTTGCTTGACCAGTTAAACATGCAAAATATTCTGCCTGACCAGTTAAGCATAAAGTTTTCGCCTGACCGGATAAACGCAAGAGATTTAAGGGGCCAGATATTAAAGCAGCTTCGTTTTAGAAACAGGGCGGACGCCCGCCTACCAGGCTCCGGACGTCCGGCCCAAACATCTGCTTGTACTGGACGTCCTGCCCTTCGAGGCCGTAGACGTGGCTCTTGACCTTGAACGAGGCGTCCGTGAGGGTGGGGGTCCGAGAGGAGAGGAAGCTCCCCCCGAGCGAGGGGCTCATGAAGAGGCGGTGCTGGCGGTGGGGGACGGCCAAGTCCGTTTCCATAAAGAGCTGCTCTCCTGGAAAAGAAAGGCAGAAGGCTGAAAAAATTCCCCTTGGGCTGGGACAGATGACCTCTAGGGCCCCCTTCCCCACTATACTGCTCTAAGGAGTTCCAAAACCAGAGAAATCAGTTTGTACCTAGCAAACGTAAATTCTCTCTCTAAAACACGAAAACATTTCCTGACCGCGAAGAGTTGGCCAGTGGTGTGACCAGTGGACTACCTTGCAAGGCTGTTGGTAGCAGACTCTCTCCTTCCCTCAGAGGTTTCCAAAAAGCCAGGAGTGGATTTGGGGCACCAAATCTCGCCAGCTGGGAGAGCTATTTCCCACGCTAGCATCGCCACAAACGGGTAGGACTACATAACCTCTGGGTGCCCCCTTCCAATTCTTATGGTTTCTGCTTCAGATTCTTTTTCTTTCCTTTGTGGCCAGGTCAGAGAAAAAACTTCAGAAAGGGGCAGACTCCTTTAAAAAATATATATTTTTCAGAGGATATGGGGGTCCTACTGTACTCAAATTACACGCCATGCACATAAAAATTGGTCGCCTGTCTCTCTCAGCCATAATAATAATAATAATAATAATTTATTTATATTCCGCCCTTTCCCTAGGGAACCAAGGTGGAACACAACGTAATAATAATAATAATAATAACAATAATAATTTATTTATATTCCGCCTTTTCCCTAGGGAATCAAGGCGGAGCACTACGTATTTACAGCAATAAAATATTTTAGTGATAAAAGCTCAAAATTAAAAAACAATCCCATAGCCCATCCTCCCCGCCATGATTATGACAATAAAATATTTTAGCAATAAAAGCTCAAAATAGTACCGATTACTTCTCTGCTTTTAAAGCATTCCCGGTTTTCCTCTCTTCCTCCCGCCTTCGTCGTCAGCTTACTTCCATCGCTGCAAACTGAATCCGAAGTTCAATAAAGTTGACTCGCTACCGTCTTACCTTTCTGGATCATCTCAGCCAGGTTGGGCTGAGCAAAGACTTTGGCCACCCGGAAGACCATCAGGGCGTTTTTGGGGCTGACCAGGTCCGTCCGGAGAGCTCGCGTCAGGAAGCTGACGAAGAGCTTGGTGTACATCAGCAGGTTCTCTTGAACGAAGGAAGCCCTTTCGAAGAGGGAGGAAAAGGAAGCCATTTTGAGAAGAGGTGCAGAGGGTGGTGGGTTGGGATGGATGGCCTCTAGGTTGCAGAATCTGAGTCTCGTTGCATTATTTACTGCAACCCGATGCCAAATCACCATCTCTCTGTGACCCACAGGACTCACCACTTCTCCGGCACGCAGCGAGGGGCCTGATCCGCCGTCTGGAGGGGTTTTTCGGGGGCGTACCTCCAGGGCTGCAAGTAGCTCAGCCACATTTCCAGAACCTGGTGAAGAATAAAACCGATTTAAGGAAACAGTTTTCATACGTTGGAACTGAGTGGCGGGTTGGACTAGTTGACCTCAGGTTTGCCCCTCAATGGCTCCCGGGCTGATCTAAAGGGCCGCGTTCTCCCCTTCCTGGCTAGTGGGAACACGGGAGACGAAAGCTTTCTCCGTGGCTGCGTCCAGATTCTCTGGAAATACTGATAATATGCCTTTTATCGGTGATCCTACGTCATTTACCCGGTTCCGCCTCAGAGGGCTGGTTTTCCCGTTGTGCATTCGCACACCGACACTCCCTTCTCCCCCTCCGCTGAGCGCAGTCTACCAGACACACACACACCACACATAACAAATTGTGGTTACGTACGGCCCTGAAAGAGGCGTCTAGGGGCCAGTGACCGAAACAGTGCTGGAGGAATATGTAGAGCTTCTGTTGAACGAATCGGGGAATCACAATCCTGTAAAACAGACACACACACACACACACAAAATTCAGCAAAACGCAGGTGAGGAAAAAAAAATACACTGAAAAGCTATGTGGGTCAGACTGGATGACCTCCTGGTGTCCCCAACTCCAATTCTACAATTCCAGGTTTTTAATTGCCTTGGGGGGGTCCCTGGTGGGTTGAGAAGCAGTAGGTACATGCTTCAAATAATACTTAAAAATATGGACCACAGCCTGTGATGGATTTTTCTATTTTAAATGAAATTTGAACACTTAACCGCTTGAACTCCTCCAGAGGGCTGGCCGTGTGCGAATGCCCCGAAGGAGACATGGAGGCCTCCGGCTTCAGGCTGTTGCTGAAAGCGTGCAAGTGTTTCACGAGGAGCCGGACCACCAGGATGTGTTCCTCCGTGGGCTTGAACAGCTCCTGGATCAAAGCGACAGCAGTAGAGGAAGAGGAGGAGGAGGAAGAGGAGGGAGAAGGAAAGGAGTAAGTTCTCTCGCCACCAAAGGAGGAGGAAGAGGAGGAGGAAGAGGCCGGGGAAGTTCGTGCGAAGCGGAAGGGAGCGAAAGATACCACCCACGCAACCCTTTTTTCCCGTTTTGCTTGCTTTGTGATCACGTGAATCGCCCACCCAAACCCCAGCTCCACACATAATTCGCACCCGGAGCTCAATCTGGTTACTCCCACCCACCCTCAGTTCTTATTTTAAGCCATCCATCTTCCCGCCATGGAGGTGGGAACCACAAACTGGCTGCCGCTGTGATGGGCGAGACTTGAATATCAAGACTGCCTACCTCGCAGGGGTGCCGTTACCAGTGAGTTTATTTTTCACACTTGAAAATTGGGCGGGTCAGACTAAATGACCTTTTGGGGTGCCTAACTTCTGTTGCACCCACACTTGCAGAATGTTTTTTTTTTAAAAGGACTTGTAACAAATAAAATGGAAAAAAATGATTAAAAAAAAGATGAACAAACAAATGGAAAAATTAAGGGAAAGAAATACTTGATATGCGTGGAGCGATCGATAGCCAGACTGGCCGGTATGGTTGGGAAAAACGCCGGACGAAGAGGAAGAAGAAGAAGACAGCCGGTAATGAAGGACCTCCAGCTGAGAGGAAAGGATGGAGGGAAGGAAGGAAGAAACGGACAGACGGACGGGGAAAACACACAACACGCCACGGAAATTAGAAGGGAAATGGAAAGGGAGAGAGAGAGAACAGACAGGAAAATAAACCCCGTGAGGAAGAAGCCCAGGAAGGAGGGAAAGAAGGAAGGAAGGGGATGATAAACATGGAAAATTGCAAATGAAAAAGGTGGCGTCAAACAGGATGACAAACGAAAAACGAGGACACAGTCGCAAGGGCAGGATGCCTTCCTTCCTTCACTCTTGTCCTTCCTCTCTCCCTTCTTTCCCTCATCCTTCCTTCCTTCCCTCTCTTCTTCCCTCTTCTCTTTTTCCTTCCTTCTTCTTTTCCTTTCCTTCCTCTTCCCTTCCTCCCCTCTTCTTTTTCCTTCCTCTTCCCTTTGCATTCCTCCCTCCCTTCCTTCCTCTTCACTTCCTTCCTTCCCTCTTCTCTTTTCCTTCCTTCTCCTTTTCCTTTCCTCCCTCCCTTCCTCTTCACTTCCTTCCTTCCCTCTTCTTTTCCTTCCTCCTCCCTTCCTTCCTCTTCCCTTCCTTCCCTCTTCTTTTTCCTTCCTCTTCCCTTCCCTTTCCTCCCTCCCTTCCTCTTCACTTCCTTCCTTCCCTCTTCTTTTCCCTTCCTTCTCCTTTTCCTTTCCTCCATCCCTTCCTCTTCACTTCCTTCCTTCCCTCTTCTCTTTTTCCTTCCTTCTCCTTTTCCTTTCCTCCTTTCCTTCCTCTTCCCTTCCTTCCCTCTTCTTTTTCCTTCCTCTTCCCTTCCCTCCCTCCCTTCCTTCCTCTTCACTTCCTTCCTTCCCTCTCTTCTTCCCTCTTCTCTTTTTCCTTCCTTCTCCTTTTCCTTTCCTCCCTCCCTTCCTCTTCACTCCCTTCCTTCTCTCTTCTTTTCCTTCCTCCTCCCTTCCTTCCTCTTCCCTTCCCTTTCCTCCCTTCCTTCCTCTTCACTTCCTTCCTTCCCTCTTCTTTTTCCTTCCTTCTCCTTTTCCTTTCCTCCATCCCTTCCTCTTCACTTCCTTCCTTCCCTCTTCTCTTTTTCCTTCCTTCTCCTTTTCCTTTCCTCCTTTCCTTCCTCTTCCCTTCCTTCCCTCTTCTTTTTCCTTCCTCTTCCCTTCCCTCCCTCCCTCCCTTCCTCTTCACTTCCTTCCTTCCCTCTCTTCTTCCCTCTTCTCTTTTCCTTCCTTCTCCTTTTCCTTTCCTCCCTCCCTTCCTCTTCACTCCCTTCCTTCTCTCTCTTTTTCCCTCTTCTCTTTTTCCTTCCTCCCTCTTCCATTCCCTTTCCTTTCCTTTCCGTTCCTTTCCCTCCTTCCTGCAGGCTAGTCTTTCCCGGCTCCTGCAGACGCTGAAAGGCTGACTTCCCCAGCCCTCCTTCACCTCCTCCCGCCATGCCAATGCTGCTAAAAAACATCCAACTAGACAGAGGAAATGGACACATGTCCGTGCGCACGCATACGAAATATCTTTGCATCCAGTAACTTCACTGTCAGAGGCGTGGCCTATATTATATTATTATTATTATTGTTATTATTATTACCTTGATGTGCGGGGACTGCATCTTCTGATACATGTCTAGGGAGTAGTGATGGAGCCACATCTCCACAAAGACCTGGGGGAAAAGAAACAGATAATATATCTAAAAAATAAAACGACGAGAAGGGACCCTCAAGGTCCATCTAGTCCAACCCCCTGCCACGCAGGAACGGCCGGCCTCCATGACGCAGCCACCCAAACCTGAAATAATATCCGTTTTCGATCATCTCCTCAAATCCGTGTCGATTTTACCACATCCTTCTGGGAGGGAAGGAAAAACCTTGTTGTGTTGTGGTTGATGTTAACAGCAATTTATATTATTAACAACAGCTTTATTTATATTATATTATATTATATTATATTATATTATATTATATTATATAAATATAGTTACAGACCCAGGTAGAATATCCCTGATCCGAAATGCTTGGGACCAGAAGTATTTTGGATTTCAGATTTTAGACAAATGCGCTGTGGTTACGGTTGCTGTTACTCAATTGGATGCGGACCCTCCCCGCCAGACCTTTCACCGCACGCAAAAAAGTGCGTGGAAGAGGGCACGCCAGGGGTGTCCACGCACCTGCAGCAGGGTCTCGGACCGCCAGATCTCCTGGGAGGCCGGGTCGGCGTTGACGGAGGTCTGGTGCGCCACATGCCTCTTCAGCAAGCTGGTGGGGTGCATCCCGTACGAGGTGAACGGCATGGCCGGAGAGCTAGCGGGGCGGAAGGAGGACAAAACGCAGGGTCAGGCCTCCATGGAGACGCCCCTGGGAGGACTGGGCCCTTGGACCGTTCAAAATGGAGGCAATTTCTCCAGAAAATCCCATGATTCAGATGGCCAAAAACAAGCCGAAAGAACCCCATAACTCACCGGGGAGCTGCGGAAGGGACGGCGCCCCCGAGGTCCGAGGAAGGGGGCGGGACGACGTTTCCTTCGGTGGGCAGGAACCAGCCCAGGTAGCGATCCACCAGGATGAAGTAGGCGCTGCTGGACATGCTGACGTGATAAGCCGGGTGGATATTCTGGAAACGGACCGAAACGAGAGACGTGAATTAAAGGTTGCCCCCTCCCCTGTATCCACAGAAGCAATATCTGAGATTTCAGTTATCCAAGGGACACAGAATTGGCAACGTATACCATAGAGTTGCTCTGGAAAATGCCTAGAGAGCACCTCTGTGGCAATTTCTAGGTCCTCCAACACAACTCTATGATACGTTTGTACTGGAAATCCTTTATTTTCATGGGGTTTGCTCTATGGTTTCATTTATAAATGATAAATCCGGGAACGGATCACCCACAGATGCGGGGGCAGACCTGTACAGTCAACTTCCACCGTGAAAACGAAATTAGGGGCAGAATCTCATTGGACGCCATTCCCCAAAGGCGACAAGATTCCCAGATTCAGTCTGACAGATACACAGGGAGACAGGAGTATTTTGAGCTACTTGAAAAGGCAGTTTATCTGTGGATTCGCCACCGAGGAACAGGAAGTGACCATGGATTCTCCTCTGAGGACAGGAAGCAACAACTAACGCTCCACTGAGGACCAGGAAGCAATGGTGGATTCTCCACCGAGGAACAGGAAGTCTGGATAATAGCAAATCCTATGAAAATAAAGGATTTCTTGTACAAATGGCTGACTCTTCCCCAAGGAACGGGAAGCGACGGTTGATTCTCCACCAGGGAACCGGAAGCAACGACTGACTCCCCCGCTAAAGAACGGGAACCAACCACTGACTCTCCGCCAAAGAACGGCAACCAACGGTTGATTTTCCCCCAAGGAAGAAACTCTTTGGGGTGCGTTTGGGGCAGTGTCGCCATTTTCTGTGAGAGTCGCAAAGGCTGCTCTTACGTAGCTGTGGAGAAGAGACAGAAATGCCATATTTACCCTCTGCGTGATCAGGCTAATGGCGAAATAGAACATGTAATATTCGTACGGATCTGGAGAGGCCGGAGTCAAGGGTTATGGTCCAACAGGAATCGGAATCAAGAATAAGGGTTCTGGGCGGGAGGTGGGCTCTCTAGGCACCAGGGAGTCCTCCGGCGCAACTCTATGGTCAGCTTCTGCAGATACGGGAGACGGGGCAACCTCTCCCTCTGTGTGTATCATTATAGTACACAATACTTGATGATTCAACGCTACCGCCAGTAACCCTCGGCAGACTATGAAAACAATTATGTTAATCATCTAATTGCTTTATTAGCAATTAGCTAACACACATTGGAAGCTGCTTAATGCCCTGTAGACGTGTAAATCGCTATTGCTTAAAACAATTTGTAGACCGTTCTGATAACCTTGTGGCTGAAGAGCAGGGTATAAATAAATAAATAAATTTATCAGTTTGATTATTTATTATAAACAATTCTTATTATAAACCTCAAACAAATCATATTATCTGCCAATTAATTAGTCACTGACTCGACTGATAACCCAAAATTCTAGTCAGTTAATGTTAACTAGGCGGTTAATGTTAACAACTGAGGTTAATCTGGCGTGTGTGTTAATATTGTTATTATTGTTGTTGTTGTCGTCGTTTCTCGGGTGTATCAAGAAAGGGAGAACAACCCAATTTTGCGTTTCGCTCTCTCCCTCTGGGTTTGTCCAAGCGAGAACCAAACATCAGTTTCCGTGGACTGGACGCATGGTACGGCTGTCCCGCCCGGCAGGGACGGTGTGATCCGTCCCTTTCCAACCCCTTTCATGAGTCTATCCTCAGTTCGGACAGGAAGGGGGCACGGAGGAAGTGAGGAAACTGTCCCAAGGATACTGAGGACCAAGTTCAGTCCCAGGCCTCCGGAGGGAGGGAACTGGACTTTGTTGTGGTATAAGGAACATTCTGGAAGGACCCGTTCTTGTATCGAAGCTTTCACCGGGGCCTGAAAGAAAAACGGAAAGAAACCCGTGATGCGCCTCGGAAGAAATGGCGAACTATTGTGGGTTTTACTACCAGAGGGGGGAAATTACTCTCAGAGCAATATAATAATTCATTCCCTCTATTATAATAATTCATTATTATTCATTATTCCTTATAATAATGAATAGCAATTATTATAATTATTATTATAATTATCCCTTATAATAACTCATTCCCTCTATTAGGTCAACCGCAGCACCCAATATACAACACCAGCACCCAACTCGCTCTTGCCCGCATCTTCGCAATTCATTAACAGGGTCTCGTTGTGTTTCTGCGTAAAGTTACTAAACGTTGGCCACTAACCGGAAGATACGACACGGGGAAGTTGTAGCGGTACTCCTCGGCTTGCAGTTTGTAGACCAGCTTCATCATTGGGCCGCTGCAGCGGGAGGCGAAAAGGAATTTCGGAAAGCAAAAATTAGGAATTTATCTACGGGAAATTGTTGTTGTTGTTGTTAAATGGACACCCAACTCACCCGGGGTCCAGGAATTCAACGGCGGTGTCGTATTCCGTCGGGCCCGTCCGTCCTTGTAAACCGTGCAGGTTCCAGCCCGCAAGGACACCGTCGAGACTCCCGAAAATAGTCTCCACCAACCAAGGAAAGACGGTGTGCAACTCCTTTTTAAAACAACCATAAGTGGAAGTCACACAACAACAACAACAACAGTTTTTAAAGTCGTCTTAACCGTTGTGTAGTTGGGAGTTGTGGAGTCAGACACAATTTTTGGTGCAATCAGTAGAAAGGTACAGATTCTGGCTTCAAAATGAAAATGTACAATTATTAAATACTAATGGTGTTTTGTTGCTTATCTACTTCTACTGGGATTTAGGAAAATTTTATTATTCAGAAATTTTTAATCAACGGAGGACTGACCGTATATTAGTAAGAATCCCTCTGGCCTACATGGGGGTTATGGGAGGTGTGCTCCCGAACAGTAATTTTCCCCATACTTTGTAGCTCATCCTGAATTGCAGCCCATGGGGAACACAAGTCATAGGGTCACTTATAGCCTAAATAAATACCCTAAAGGCACCAGATCTGGTATGATCTTGGAAGCTAAGCAGGGTCAGCCCTGGTTGGAACTTGGATGGGAGACCGCCAATGAATCCCAGTTGCTGGAGGTTCTATTTCAGAGGAAGGAATCGGCCAAACCACCTCTGGGGAGGATTCCTTGCCTAAGAAAACCCTACAAAATTCATGGGGCCACCATAAGTCAACGGTCACTACACAATAAATACCATTGGAAACTGTTTAATGCAGTGTAGATGTGTAAATAGCTATTGCTTTAAAAAAAAACAATTTGTAAGCTGCTCTGATAGCCTTGTGGCTGAAGAGCGGGGTATAAATAAATAAATAAATAAAAATAAAAAACATTATTATTAATATTGTTGTTGTTATTATAATTATTATATTAACCTCTCTCTTTGGCAGCGTACAATAACATCAGCATAAACAATTAAAAAAACCATGAGCCTTAACCGATTATTTCAGTACGCTTAAAAACTATTAGATCATTTCGCAAGTTAAAAGAAGATGGATTAAAAAAGCAATTCAAAGGAGATATTTACTTAGAGGTTCCCCCGACGAATAAACAACTGAGAGGAATAAAAATGCCTCCTCACCTTAATAGTAATAATAATAATAATAATAATAATAATGATTTATTTATATTCCACCTTTTCCCTAGGGAATCAAGGCGGAGCACAACGTATTTAAAACAATAAAATATTTTAGCGATAAAAGCTCAAAATTAAAAAACAACCCCATAACCCATCCTCCCCCCCATCATAAAAACAACAAAGAACAATAAAATAGACCTTAGCAGGAAAGTCTTCTATGACCGTCGCCATGTTGTGGCACCACTGCGCAAAAGGCTTGTTGCCGTAGTCGGCTTTCAAACTGGCCTGTTGTTGTTTTTTAAATGTAAAAAATAATAATTAAAATCTTAATTTAAAACAAGGTAATTTATTGATGTTGCCCTCCAGCTGGGAGAGCTATTATCCCCCCCAAAAAAGTGTGTGTGTGTGTGTTTAACTTACCAAAAGGTACGTAGGTTGAGGGAAGTGAGGCGCGGCCATTTCGGGGCTCCTGTAGTGGTTGAAGGGGGGGCTCATCTCTCAAGGTGCTGCAGAGGGGAAAAACGGGGTCAAAAAATACGCAAATGGGATTTCTGTCGCATTATCGTTACCGCTTGTAATTAATTTCAGCTGCCATTCTTCTTCCGTTCTCCAGAGTGGAAAGCTTGCTCCTGAGTAAACCCATCCGAACCTCAGGAAAGAGGTTTTATGGACTACACTCCCCAGCATTCCCTCTCCCAGAGCAGTGACGGAGGGGTTGGGGGGGACTGTGTGGCCGAGAGGTTGGCTGGAGGATTCTGGGAGTTGCAGTCCAAAACAACCATGCTGGGTGTGTGTATGTTTCTGGGAACTGCAGTCCCAAAAAGCAGCCACACTAGTTCTGGAGGGAGGATGCTGGGACTTCTACTCCAAATATCCACCTACCATGCTGGGTGGTGGTTGGATTTCTGGGAAGGGAAAGGCCGCCTCTAAATAATGGCCACACTGGCTTTGTGGGGGGTTATGGGAGTTATAGTCCCCACCCCCCAAAAAAGCTAAAATCATACCTGCTTTGGGGAAATTGTAGTCCCCAGAACTGGTCATGTTGCTTTTGGTGAGGGGTTTATGGGACTTGTAATCCATCCCCCACAAACATCTGCGTTGGCTGGGGGGTTATGGGAATTATAGTCCCCCCTCCAAAAATAACCTAGTCATACTTACTTTGGAGGAGCTGTAGTTCTCAGAACTGGTCATATTACTTGGAGGGGGGAATTATGGGACTTGTAATCTATCCCCCCAAACATCCACCTTGTCTTGGGGGATTATGGGACGTGTAGACCACCTCCCCCCTCCCAAAAAAAATCTAGCCACACCTGCTTTGGGGGAACTTTAGTCCCCAAAACTGGTCCTATTGCTTTTGGGGAGGGGATTATGGGACTTGTAACCCTTCCCCCTAAAAAAACACGTGTCTTGGTGGATTATGGGAGTTGTAATCCCTTAGCCCCCAGAACTGGCCCTATTGCTTTGTGTGTGTGTGGGGATTATAGGACTTGAACCCATTCCTCCCAAACACCTGGATGGCTTGGGGGGATTATGGGAGTTGTAGTCCCCCCGAAAAAAAAAGAACCTCTAGCCACACCTCCTTTGGGGGAAGTTTAGTACTTTCCATGTTGCTTTTGTGGAGGGGATTATGGGACTTGGAACCCGCTCGCAATGGCTGGGGGGATTACGGGAGTTGTAGTCCTCCCCCCAACTTTTTTGGGGGTTCTTGTTTTCAAAGGCAGCCAGCGCCTTTTCCCTTTGGACTACAGTTCCCAGCATCCCCGAGCAGCACAATGGTCAGTGGGGGGTGCGGCTGTCCTACCTGGCGGGGCTGTCGTGAAGGCGGCGGCGAGGGGAGGTTTAGGGAGCCTCGCTTCCTCTCCTCCGCCGCCTCCACTTTCCCTCCGCCGCCATTTTCCCTCCTCCAGGCGGCGCAGAACTAAATGCGTCACACGACACCGCTAATCGGCGGCGTGCCGGACGTGACGCAGCGACGCCAGGGAAGGAAGGCTTCAAAGCCCCAAGTGCGCAGGCGCGGCCGTGGAGGCGGAGGGGTTGAAATACTCTAGTGCGCAGGCGCGAACCAACCTGGAAGCCAGAAAGCGGGCAAGATAAAAAGGCCGTCAAATCCTCAATTGGGCAGGCGCGAACCAACCTGGAAGCCAGAAAGCGGGCAAGATAAAAAAGCCGTCAAATACTCCAGTGCGCAGGCGCGAACCAACCTGGAAGCCAGAAAGCGGGCAAGATAAATAGGCCGTCAAATCCTCAATTGGGCAGGCGCGAACCAACCTGGAAGCCAGAAAATGGGCAAGATAAACAGGCCGTCAAATACTCAAGTGCGCAGGCGCGAATGTGGAAGCCAGAAAGCTGGCAAGGAAAAAGGAGTCAAGGACGTCAGATACTCAAGTGCGCAGGCGCGGTGGTGGGACTCACGGAGGCGCTTGAGGGAGAAAAGAACAAACTCTCCGAACTGTAAGTAGCAGAGTGACACACAGAGGAGGGACATTCCGGGTTAAGTGTGGACAAATTGGATTCCAAATCTTTTTTTAAATGACATTTTTTTCCCTTTAATTTCCTTAAGTTTGGTCTGTTTAAATATTTGTTTTTCCTTTGGTTTTGACTATTTCAAATCTGAGGAAAGAGACCAAGCGTATACCACACCGTCTTTCTTTGCAATTTATATTTCTTCTTTTAATTACCTCTATATTTACATTCAGAATAACTATGCCTAATTTTTACTTTTCTGAGGTTTATTGTAGCTCGTATTTCTCCAGCCTCTTATGTAGAAACAATACAGTTTTGATACCACTTTTAAGCATCGTGATGAGTCCTTCCTGAATCCTAATTTGCGAAGAAAAGCCAGAGAGGGAACCCTGGGATTTATAGTTTCACAAGGTCTTTTTAGCCAACATTGCCAAAGAGGGCCAAATTTGCCTTTTGGGATTTCTTTTCTTTTTTTAAAAGGGGTGTGAACATTTTCTAAGCCGTGGATGATGGAATTTGTGGGTGAAGAATCTGTGGATAATGACTCTACAGAAACAACTAAGAATTTTCCTCCCCTATCTGCATGGGAGTTGTAGTACCCAAAGGCAAATTTTCCCAGCTTGGTGGTACCTTGTGTCTCTCATTTGCAGCGCATAAATGGCTGGAATAAATGAACCCTTAAAAGCACCAGATATCCCGTCTGGTCTTGGATGCTAAGCAGGGTCAGGCCTGGTTTGGATTTGAATGGGAGACCGCCAATGTGCTGGAAGCCCATTTCAAGGACAAGAACTGGCAAAACCACCTTGCCTGAGACATTCATGTGGTCCCCATATGTGGTCTTTAAAGGCACAGATACCCAAGGCGCCACGTATCCCATCTGGTCTTGGAAGCTAAGCAGGACCAGGCTTGGTTAGCCCTTGGATGGGAGACCAACAGCAAATCCCAGGTGCTGGAGGCTCCATTTCAAGGACCAGAACTGGCAAAAACCCCTTGCTTAAGACATTCATGGGGTCCCCATAAGCAGACTTTAAAGGCAGAGATACCCAAGGCACCAGATATGCTGTCTGGTTTTGGAAGCTAAGCAGGGCCAGCCTTGGTTGGCCCTTGGATGGGAGACCGCCAGCAAATCCCAGGTGGACTTTAAAGACACAGATACTCAAGGCACGAGGTATGCCGTCCAAGTACAAGAGAAGTTTCCAAGTACAGAACTTGTTTATTCTAAACAATGCAATACTGTATTATCTTTATCTCAAACTGACACAAAACTATCAGAAATAAACTGAAATTTCCCAGGTATTGTCAAGTGGGGGGGGGGAGTATTTATGATGTCACAGGACCCCCCCTATGATTTATTTTGGATCCCAGGCCAACAGGATGACGTCTACCCCCAAAGAAAACACCCAATTTTTATTTTCTATCCCCAATTCCCAAGGCAGCTCTATATTTTGACTTAAAAATTGTTATAGAGACCCCCATGTCTGGTGTGTATGGGGAGGGGGGGAGAGACAGAGGAGACCCCCATAACTGGGGTTGCGGGGGGATCACAGAGGAGACCCCTCCTCTTCCCACCCAAATCTAGGATTCCATCATGTGTAGTATCCCTGCATGGCAGAAGCGGGTTGGACTAGATGACCTTTGGGGGCCCTTCCAACTCATCAATAGGAGTATAGCGTATAGGAGGGAAGTAACGTTGCCACTCCATTATTCCGCTTTGGTCAGACCGCCCCTGCGTCCATTTCTGCGCACCACAATTTAAGGAGGAAGTTCAGAAGCTGGAACATGTCCAGAGGAGGACAGGGATGCTGGGAGGCGCAGTCTCTCGAAATCCAGAGAAGCTCTTTAAACTCTTGAGGGTACGTTGGCGAGCGGAAACCGCAGTTGCGCCACTGCAGTTGGCAACCCAGGGAGAGGTAGGCAGCGAACAACACTTAAAAAAAACCAACGCACACAAACCCTCCGCCATTTCTAAGAAACCCAATTTTTATTGAAACACAAACGAGAAAAAAAACAAAACATCCCAACAGCGTTTGTTTCCGCCATGGCGAAGGTCCGATCCGAAACTTTTTACCGCCGCTTCTGGAAGATGTTCCCTCGTCCCATCCCGCGGCCTCTTCCTCGGGCAGCCACTGCGGCGGGAGGGGGGGTAGTGGTAAAAAAAGACACAAAAACCGCACAATTTGGTAAATTTTCGCAAAAAAGAGAATAAGACAACAAGGTTGGGAATATTCTGGATTTTCTTCCTTCCTCTCTTTGGATGTCTTTATCCAAAGAGATAAAGTGTGCCAAATCCACACTGCACAAATAATTCCAGTTTGAAACTGGATTATTATTCGCCATGGCTCCTTCCTACGGAATCATGGGATTTCTAGTTTTACAAGGTCATTAGCCATCTCTGCCCAAGAGTGGTGCTGGCGCCCTCTCACCAAACTACAAACCCCATGAATCCATAGGAAGGAGCCGTGGAAAATAATTAATAATCCAGTTTCTAACTGGATAATTAGCGCAGTGCGGATTTGGCCTTGGGTGCTTCTGCCTGGCAAGGTGGGTTGGACTAGATGGCCTTTCGGGAGCCCACGCCAACTCTGTGGGAAGAGATTCTGTGGTCGCGTTGTACAATTCTGTCATTTTGTAGTCGTTACAACACGGGTGTTTTTTGGGGTGGGATGACTGCAAAACCCAGCATTCCCCACTACTGGCTACAGGCTGGGTTTTAAGGATGCTGGGAGTTGCAGTCCACAGAAAAGAAAGACTAAATAATTCCCATTTATTTCAGAGAAGACATTTCAGAGAATAATAACTCCATTGAAGCATCCAGACCTTAAAAGAACCAACGAGTCGGGAAAGGGCACCCCAGAGGCCATTTAGTCCAACCCCAAACCTCCCAGACAGGAAGCCATATTGAAAAGCACTCCTAAATGACGGCCATGTTTAAAGGCCTCCAAAGAAAGAGAATCCACCCTCAAACAGCTCCTGCGGTCTTCCGAATGCGTAGGTGCCACTCTCTCAGCCTCAAACGCCCGGGATTTCCCCCCCTCCCACACTCACCCTGGGCTTTCAAGATGGCGGCTTTGCCTCTCCCGGCTCCGGACCCCTGGTTCTTGTTCTTCATGCTTTTCAACATGGGGGCGTTCTTCAGCATATCCGGCAAGATGAGGAACCGGATTTTGCTCCCCCGGATGTAGACCTGCTCCAGTTGCGCCACGCGGCCGTCGCGGTACGTGACCGTGATGTTGGACATCTGGAAGAGAAATCCAGCGTTTTATATCTATATATAAATATAAATGTCAATGCGACAAAATAAAATTTTGCTGGAACTTTTCCTAGTTTGGAGATGAGGGAGAATCCAATTCCTGGGCGGCCATTTTGACGACAAGGGATTCATCCGAAAGGGCGGAGTCTCAGTTTACGTGAAAAGCGAATTTGGTTAAAATTTGCAACAATTCACCCTGGCGTGATTAATCAGGAAATGGAATGGATGAGGCCTCCAGCGTCCTGTTTGATTCTTGACCAGCCAAGTATTTAATTAATCGATGATTTAAATTTTAATTTGACTGCTGGATCGCTTGGATTAAATTTAATTAAACAACGATAGATACATATGGAAGATAATCAATACATAGATATGGAAGAGAGTGAGATGGACAATAGGAAGCTAGGGAAATACGGAGGATAGATAGCGAGGGAAGACAGGCAGACAGATCAATATAAGAAATTGATTGATTGATTGATTGATCGGTTGATCAATACTCCGCCTTCCACACCCTCCCCTTACCTGGCAGTTCATGTTGTCTTCGGCTTCGATGAGTTTCCCCCGGTAAACCTCCCCCGTGTTGGTTTCGCACGTGACGATGTGACCCTCGGCTTCGTGGAGGACTTTGATGGGGACTCCGATAGACATGGCGGGGCTCTCGTGTGGGATTCGCACCTGGGACCGGAGAGAGAAAGACAATAATATTAATAATAATAATAATAATAAAATAAGTCTCCCTCAAGAAGCTGGTAGTAAGCAACCCAAGGGGAGGGATGATGTGCTTTACAGTAGTTCGGGCCCCAAAGCAAGGAATGTTGAGGGATGATGGGGTTCGCAGTACTTCCTCCCCAAAAGCAAAATGCATACAACCCAAGGTGAACAATTATAGGTCTTGCAGTAACACATCCATCACAAAAAAAGCGGGAAGAAGGCAACCCAAGGAATAGTGTGATGGGTTTTGCAGTAGTTCGCCCCCACCCAAAGCAAGGCATGGTGAGGGGGATGGTGGGTTTTGTAGTACCCGGGGGGGAATGCAACTCCTGCCTTTTTATTGTTATTATTAATAATAATAATAATAATAATAATAATACGGATACTGATACTAAAATAGGTCTCCCCCAAGAAGCTGGTAGCAAGCAACCCATGGGGAGGAATGATGTGCTTTACAGTAGTCCGGGCCCCAAAGCAAGGAATGTTGAGGGATGATGGGGTCTGCAGTACTCCCCCCCCAAAAGCAAAACACATGCAACCCAAGGCAAACAATTATAAGTCTTGCAGTACACCACCCATCACCTTAAAAAAGGGTGGGAAGAAAAGCAAACCAGGGTGATGGGCTTTGCACTACTCTCTTCCCCCCATATAAAAATATGGGAGTAACCCACCCATGGGGAGAGGATTGATGGGCTTTGCATTAGTTTGGCCTCCCCCAAATAAGGAAAGGTCAGGGATGATGGGTTTTGCAATACAGCAAATGCAGTAGTCGCCCCCTCTAAAGTGGGTACGGTAAAAGATGTTGGTTTTTGCAGTACTTCTCCCCCCCCCAAAAAAGCAGGATGCTTGCAACCCAAGGGGAAGGATCATAGGCTTTGTAATACCACACCCACCACAAAAACAAAACAAAACAAAACCCACAACCCGGGAAGGAGGCAACCCAAGGAAGAGGGTGATGGGTTTTGCAGTAGTTCGCCCACACCCAAAGCAAGGCATGGTGAGGGGGATGGTGGGTTTTGCAGTACCCGGGGGAAAATACAACTCCCGCCTTTTTTTGGAGGCGTGGGGGACTGCAACTCCCATCAGGGCCCCCTTATTAGCCAGTGGCTGGGGACCATGGGAGTTGCAGTCCCCCCCAAAAGCCACCACCCGCAACCATCCCATCCCCTCACGACTCACCGGACGTCGCTCTCCTTCCCTCCGCGCGCCCGGCGTCCCAGCATGCAAAGCGCACGGGGAGGGGGACCGGAAGAGGAGGGGCAGGGACGACCGGAAGTGAGGTGGGGCTCTAACCGCCACTTACCAAGGCTTTCTTCAACGCGACTCTATGGTTGTGAGGCGTCGGCCGGGAAAGAAGAGCCTTTGGAGGGACAGTTTTTCACAATGGAGTAGAAAATACCTCCGTTTATTTGTCTATGGTTTTATTTATATTTATTTTGAGGCGGGTCACTGAAAGAAAGGACTTCCGGAAGAGAACCGGATGTGCTGCGATGCGACGCTCTACCCCCTGTTACTAAGCGTGTGCCGTTAGAAGCTCTATGGTTACGAGGAGCGGGTGTGGTGCTCCCTCATAATCCGTCCGGTCCGGAAACCAGAGCCATTGGGAGAGAAATTACTGTTTGGTTTTAAAAATATACAGTCACGCCACAAAAGACAATTAATAATAACAATAACAACAATTATGTTGTCCCTCCCGTCAACATGATTGACGGGATTAATTGTGGAGGCCGGGCACTAGGGGGAAGGCCTTCTGGAGGGACTTCCGGAGGGATACCGGAAGCGCGTGGCCGCTCTATCCCTCACCCTTCCTCATTACCACCCATGAAACTCTATGGCTGAGGGAAACAGGCCGTGAGGGAAGGCTTATCGTGAAGGACTTCCGGAAGTAACCGGAAGCTTGGCGACGCTCTATCCTCCTTTCTCTCATTCCAAACAACAGACGAATAGGGAACTCTGTGGTTATGAAGTGGTGCGCTCATTTTAAGGGCTCCGCTCGGAAACAAGATCCCTCGCAACAACAGTTCCGCTTGGTTGAATAAATACGCCTTATTTTATTTTACGCAGTAAATAAATAAATGATAATTAGCAATACTGTGATTAATGATAACAACACACCTCATATATCTGTATTTGGGAGTTGGGGAGGCTTCTGATTGGCCCTCACCAAGACCCCCCCACCCCCTGCACCCCTTTTCCAGGCCCGGAACCCGCATTCTCGTTTTTTGCACGTGTGAATGCGCATCTTGCGTGTCGGGGGTTTTATTGTCTTCCTCCCTCCCTCCCAGGAGGAGGAGACGTGGGCGTGGCTTGCGAGGGCGGCCTGGGCGGGGCGGTGGGCGGAGCCAAGCGGGGTCGTCGGGGGCTGCTGGATCCTGCACTCCTCCGGGCTGCCCTGTGGGGAGGAAGAGCCGCGATGGGGCCGGCGGAGGAAGACCCCTGAGCGCCATGAAGAGCCCCCGGGAGGAGCAGGAGGAAGAGGAGGAGGAGGAAGGGACAGCCCAGCCGGCCCCAGGTCTGTGGGTCTCCAGAGCATGTGCAGAGTGCGAAGGGAGCCTCCTTGCATGAGGAAAGATTGCACCTGAGCACGTGCAGAGTGCAGAGGGGAGGGAGGGGATGTCCCACTCCTCATTCCCCCTTCTTTAGTTTGCAATAGGAAGGGGTGCGCCCGAGCATGCACAGAGTGCAAAGGGGAGGGAGGGAGGGGACGTCCCACTCCCCTTTTCCCCTCCTTTAGTTTGCAATAGGAAAGGGTGCATCTGAGCATGTTTAGAGTGCAAAGGAAATGGAAGGGCTGCCCCACTCCTCTCCCTTTCCCCCTTTCTCCAGGTTGCATTAGGAAAAAATTGCACCTGAGCATGTGCAGAGTGCAAAAGGGGAGGAAAGGCCTGCCTCCTCCTCTTCCTCCCCTTCTCCAATTTGCAATCTGAGCCTGCACAGAGTGCAAAAGAAGCCTCCTTGCATGAGGAGAGGGTGCGCCCAAGCATGCACGGAGTGCAAATGGAAGTGAGGGCATGTCCCACTCCTCTTTCCCCCTTCTTTAGTTGGATTGCACCTGAGCATGTGTAGAGTGCTCCCAGTAGGCAGATATGTGGCCATGAGCGGCAGGAGTGGATTTTGAGGTGGAGGGGGATTTTGCACCTGGGTGGGAATTTTGCACGTAGTTGGTGATTGGCTGGGGGAGTGACAGGAGCGGCCAATCAGCACACTGAAAGAGGCAACATAACTAAACCCATTGTGCATTGTGGAAACATACCTACACACCCAAGAGTTTTGTATACTGTATATAGAGATATATATTATAAGCTAAAATATACGGCAAGATCGGGCATAGATTATGTGGAATTATGGGTTGATTGTGTTACACAACAATTGTGCTGAACAGCAGCGTTGTGCAGCTGAGTCCAAACTGGGAGGATTTGGGACTAGGACCCCAAAATGCGCAGATTTCGTTAATTTCTCCTTCAAGTTATCGATGTCCCGAGTCGTCTACAGAAAGGATAAAACGTCTGTATCTTTCTCGTTTTCCTGCATGGCCGTAACGGATTTCCCCGCGCAACCGTACCGTTCCCCGCACGGATGTCGCTTTGTCCTCTCTCAACGCAGTGGAAACCGTGCAGCTGAAAGTCCCCGTTCTCCAACAGTTGTACCACTGGGATTGTGGCCTCGCCTGCTCCAGAATGGTCCTGAAGTAAGTAGATTTCGGTCGTGGGTGCGAGAGGCAAGATGCACAGGGCGGGATGATTAAAATCTTTCAATTCGTCAACTAGGATTCATTATCCGCAGTTGACAGTCTGGGTCCCCTCGCAGGAAGTCCACTGCCGCCACCAGTTGAATCACAGACTGAGCGGCAGGAGTGGATTGTGAGGTGGAGGGGGATTTTGCACGTGGGTGGTGATTGGTTGGTTGTGTTTCCTGAGCAGCCAATCAGCACACAGGGAAAGGCAACATACCCAAGAGAATTTTATATATATATATAATAGATAGATATAGATACTGCTGTTTTTACATTTCTACACTTTTAAGTCAATTTTATTTTGGCAATGGGACAGAAGTGTATTTTCCTTTTTGTGCTTGCTGGTTTGTACTGGCCATTTTCTCATTTGACTTCAATCCGACAGCCCTGTGTTTTTCATTTTCCCCGTCAATAACGAACCTGTTAATTTTTTTCCCTCCCACCGCCGTCGCCGGGAATATATATATATATATTTTTTTAACCCCGACGTAACCTTCTGCGCTGTCCTGCTGAACTCGTTTTTCCTTCCACAGAGGAACACGAGATGTTAGTTGCAGGAGAGTTGGCATATAGAGGGGGCCGCTAAATGAAGCGGAAGATTTTACATTTCTCTCCGTCCCTTCTGCCGAGGCGTTAAATCCGCGTGCTGGTAAATTTCCCATTTCGACTACTGTTTCCTCTCCTGTCTCCTTCCTTTACCCCCCAAAATTTTTAATTTCTGAGACCTTGTACCCTGTGGCAATGAACCGCCTCTCCGTTTTTATAAAATCCTTGTGGCTTTCCGGCATATTTTCGGTACGAGATCCACCCCGTAACCCCGAACCCGAATGAATTCTCTGTCCGCACCTCCTTCTTTTTTGTCCTTTAAGGTAAGTTACCTGTAGCTGAGTCCTTCGCATCTACAGATCCACCCTCCTTCCCATGGTTTGCTAAGCCGTAATTTAGCGTTAATCGCCTTAATTAGAAATCAAGTGCTTTCATAGGATATAAAAGATGAGTGCTAATTTTTAAAAAATTATTGTATGTTTTAATTTTTTTCTAATTTAATATATTTTTAATTATTGTATGTTTTTAATCCTTTTTAATTTAATATTATTTTTAAGGGGTAGGTACTGTAATTATGGAGTTTTTATATTGTAAGCTGCCCTGATTGTGTTGCAGAGGGGTGGGATAGAAATAAATTTTATTATTGTTATTATTATTATTATTAATTGAAAACTTTCCCCGTAATTAGAAATACGTAGACGTCATTTCTTTTATCCATGAAACCAATATTCAGTTATCCACGGCTGAAAAAAATAGGGACACATACCATAGAGCCATGCTGGAAAATTGCTATTGAGACGTCCTCTCTAGGAATTGCTAGCTCGTACAGTAGGACTCCCGTATCCACTGATTCAATTATCCACGGGACACAAAATGGCATACCTACCACAATCTTCTAGAAAATGTGTCCTCTCCAGCCATTTTCTAGGTCCTCCAACACAACTCTATGGTATGTTTGTACCGGAAGACCTTTATTTTAATAGGGTTCACTATTATCCACGGTTTCCTGTATCCACGGTAAGTCCGGGAACCAAACTTCCGTGGATACAGGGGTCCAATTGTATTTCTTCAAAAACCCGAAAACACTTGAATCTATGTTACACAGATTTACTCAGATTTGGGTACGTAAGCAGAGACGCTAAGAAGCCCCGTCTGCGAATCGTCCTTTACGGGATACGGATATTACGGAACGGCCCAATTTGAATTCCCGCAGCGGGACAACCTGTATTTTTAGCGCTAACTAGGATTGTTTGAAACCAGGGATGACAAAGTTGACGTCAAACTACGTTGGCGACGCAATCCTGGTTACTACTAACTATGGTTGAACCCCAAAGCCAGACGTAACACGAAATTACGGTTAAAGCAAACTATGGAAGGAAGAAGGGAATTTGTACGTAAATAGCGGTAGCGGAGAAGGAGGTGAAAAAGGGCATGGAAACCCTCACAATGTTATGTCTGCACGAGACCGTAGCCAATCCGCAAATAACTTTCCGCTTTGTTATACGTTGAATTATTTCCTTTCCCCCCCCCTTCTTCCAAACTTTCTTGCCGTGACCCCAAAGGCTTGCGATGCTCCCCTCTCTCTGCGCCCCCGTTTTGTTCACCTCCGTTATAAATGGTTCCCAGGTGAGAATCGATTTTCCCCGACAAACACGTTCCCTTTTTAAAAATTTATACAGCCCTGTGTGGAGCAAACAGTTGAAAGGATGTGATTATTTTTAAAATAAAATAAAATTACGGCGGGATGCTCGTAACGAATTCCCTCCCGTCCTCGTTTGTGATTCTTTCGTGTTGGTTGTTAGTTGTCTCTCCGTTGCTCAGGCGGTCCCTATCATCTAAGAGGTTCCCCCTTTCCTCCACGCAACAAAATGGCGGCCGTACAGAAAAGATTCGCGAGTTTTCCCCCCCGCACACCGTAACGCCGCCGATCTCCTTCTCGCAGGTACCTGAACCTTCTGAACGACGACGAATTCCAGAAGGCCGTTCAAGAACTCCGGCTGACCAAGAGCATCTGGACCATCGACTTGGCCTACCTGATGCGCCATTTCGGGGTCAAGCACCAGTTTTGCACGCAAACCCTCGGAGTGGACAAAGGCTACAAGAACCAGGTCGGTCAGCTATCCGGGATTTGCCGAAACGTTTGTGACCCGTAGAGACGAGGACATAGGCGTGACCTCCGGAAGTTGTCCAAATTTATATTTATTAATCTATTTTAATATAGCAGAAATGTATTATTCATGGTCCACACGTATTCCTCTTTGGTAATTCTAACGTTACCGGTCCTTTCGTATTTCGGTACCGTCTTTTTTCCCCTTCCCTCCCGTACGCAATTGCTCAGGGCTGCGCAATTGTGAAGCTTTTCTCCAGTTGCTGCCGAACTGCAGCTCCCATTATCCCCTTGGAAGCTGTAGTTGGTGGTGTGGGATGCTGGGATTTGTAGTCTGGAAGCCTATGCAATTTAGATAATACTGTTGGGAAGAAAAGTCTTGAATTTGGGAGCTGGATGCCCCAAAGTCAGGATTCGAACTGATGTCCCGCTCTGTAATCTGACATGGCCACCGGCATCGTCAAGTCAGTAATTAGAGACGAATTAATTAAAACACACACACACACCAAAGTCTCAGTATCCAGACAAGACTGCACAATATATAATGTTCCCTTTTTAATTGGGAAAAGACTATTGTTTTAAAACAAGGCTGGGAACTATGTAACCTTTTCCCTAGAAAGGGACTGCAACTCCCATCATCTACCACCATCAACCAGTACACCCAATGCTAAGAGGAACCATGGGCGTTCCAGTCTACCAAGGTCTCGAGGGGCTCGCATGATAATCCTGCCTGTGAACTATATCAAAAGTGCCTCCATTCTAAATACTGCTGGATTGCAACTCCCATCAGCCACCATAACCAAGGATGAGGAGTCCTGGGAGTTGAAGTACAGCAGCAGCAGCTACAAGCGTCCATGTAGTAATCCTACCTCTTTTTAAAAAATGTTTTAACTCATCGGTTCAACAGCTCGTATTTGCCTTTTTAAGCATTTCGCTTTTTGCCGTCTGATTTTTATTAAGATGGAATAAAATAGGACCCCCATATCCACTGATTCATTATCCACTGATTCAATTATCCTCCGGACACTACCATAGAGTCTTCCTAGAAAACGTGTCCTCTCTAGCCATTTTCTAGGTCCTCCAAGGCAACTCTATGGTATTTTAAACTGGAAGTCCCATTATTTTCGATGGCGTTTGCTATTATCCACGGTTTTCGTTATCCACGCCCCTCCCCGGAACCAATCCTCAGCGTTTACGGGGTTCCTACTGTACAAATTCTGACGGCAAAACGAGATCATTTCATAAGTAGGTAGGAATCCACATCCTCCACTCTGTTCAGCCCTTGAAAGATGGGCTCCCGCAACGCGATTATCGGTTCCCGTTATCCCGAATCCCAATAATCCCGAATTTCTCAAGCGCAGGTTTGCGTTCTGACCCCGGTTCTTGTTTTTTCGTTCCTTCAGTCATTCTATAGGAAACACTTCGACACAGAGGAAAACCGTGTCAACCAACTATTTGCCCAAGCCAAAGCGTGCAAAGTAGCGGTGCAGAAACGGTAAGTCCCGTCTGCGCAAATCAACGGAGGTCTCCATTTTTTCCCCTTTTGTTTGGCACCACCGATATCCTATTTTCCTGGAATTTTATCCCAAAACCTTTTTTTTTAAATTCCTTTTTTTCCCCCGGTCAGCCTTCCTAGCAATGCCGGACCTTGGCTTAGGAAAGATGAGAGTGAGAGACCGCCGCGCCGTTTCCCTCCATTTAAAATACGGCACTTATTGATCAGATCCTTATTGATCGGAGGAGACGAAATTGGGGAGGGGGGGAAGCAGGATATAAATAAAGGTAATAATAAACTCTTGCTCACTGCCTCCCCCTCTTTCTCCGTTTTCAGCACCGTGACGATCCAGGACATTGAAGACCACCTCTCCCGCGGCCACGTGGCCATCGTTTTGGTGAACGCCGTTGTGCTCCTCTGCGACCTCTGCTCGAGCCCCGTCAAGTACTGCTGCTTCCTCCCCATTGGCCAGAAGTGCTTCTGCCGCAGCCCCGACTACCAGGGCCACTTCATCGTGTTGTGCGGCTACAACAAAGCCTCCGGCAGCGTTTATTACAACAATCCCGCCTACGCTGACCGTGAGTAATGCGGCCTTTTTCATTTCGAACTGCGGCGGGAAACCCAAATGAGGCCATTTCGCGCTGCTAATTTCTTCCCTTCCACCATGAGAATCAGGCGGTTTATAAAAAATGGTATTGCGCGGGCATTTCTGTGCGGGAATTGTCCTTTTAACCCAGGATTTCCATGCAAATTTTGTGCAGGATTTATCCTTTTAGCCCAGGATTTCTGTGCAAATTTTGTGTGGAATTTGTCTTTTTAGCCCAGGATTTCCATACAGGTTTTGTGCGGGATTTATCCTTTTAGTCCAAGATTTCCGTGCAAATTTTGTGTGGGATTTATCCTTTTAGCCCAGGATTTCTGTGCAAATTTTCTGCAGGATTTATCCTTTTAGCCGAGGATTTCTGTGCAAATTTTGTGTGGGATTCGTCCTTTTAGCCCAGGATTTCCATATAGGTTTTGTGCGGGATTTATCCTTTTAGCCCAGGATTTCCATGCAAATTTTGTGCGGGATTTATCCTTTTATCCCAGGCTTTCCGTGCGGGTTTTGTCCTTTTAGCCAGCATTTCCATACAGGTTTTGTGCGGGTTTTGTCCTTTTAGTCCAATGTTTTGTCGTTACTTTTCATTTTTGGGTACTACGGACCCTTTCGGCAGCCGGAGGAAACCCATGGATTGCCATAAAGGATATTTCGGGTTACTTGCAACAACAGTAATGTGAAATAAAAATATCTGAAATGCCTATTGATAACAAAATCACTAACAATACTCTCGTAGTTTGTTGCCTGCATTTGAAATTGGAGAAAATGCTAAATTTCACTTAGAAATGTGAACGAAAATAAAAGATGTCAATTTCCCCCGCTGCCTTCGTATCCAAGTTTGTAGCCGCCCTGATTATTTTTAACAGAGGGGCGGGATATTGTTATTGATCCTATGAAATCCATCCATGGGTTTCTTGTTCTTGCCGTGACCCCAGGGGGTGAATATTGATTATCTCTCAGCGCGGTTCTCCGTACCTCTTCGTAATCCTTCTTTGCGTCTTCCTCCCTCGCAGGGACGTGTTGCACTAGCGTCAATAATTTCGAGGAAGCCAGAACGAGCTACGGCACAGACGAGGACATATTGTTCATTTACAAAGACAGCTGACAACAAGCAAACTTTCGCCGTTTCGGTGCTTCCCGGTGTCGTCGCCAGCCAGCCTCGCTCGGGGCCGCAGTGGCAACGCTGGCTCCTCTCAGGACCGCGACAGCAATGTTATTGTGCGACAAAAATTAATAATAATAATCACAAACCAAGGGACGCTCTTTTTTTGTTTTTGGAGGGAAAAAAAAGGAAAAGACCAAGGTTAAAAAAAAATATTATCTGGGTTTTTAAAAAATGTTTTGCAGCAAGGATCACTGCAGAAAAACTCGTTATGGCGGGACAAAAGCAGTATATAAACTCGTTATAATAAAAGAAAATGGCTGCCTTTTAAAATTGGGATCTATTCATAGGATCGCTATGGGGTAAGAATTCGAAATAGGATTGTCTCCCCCCATTTTGTACCAACGAAAAGGCTCCTGACTGCCCCACGAAAGTTACGCTGTGGAAACAAGGATTGCTGAGTGTGAGTGTGTGTGTTGTGGCAAAATTAAAAGTAATTTCGGCCATCTTGGCGCCTCCCTTCGCCTGGTTTAGCGCCATAGGGTTGCCATCATAATTTGTAACTTTTTAATATCTGTATCCGTGGGGATTTGTTCCTGAACTGCGCCGCGGATGGTTGACTCCTACATAAATAAATGGGCGCCACCATTTATTTATGGGTGCCGCCATTTTAGGTCTAGGCAGACCATCGCGCCTCCATTTTACCTATCCGAGAAGATGGTCTGTGGATACTGGAATCCGCAGACGGCGAACCCACGGATACTATAAACATACGTAAAACACCCCAATGTCCCACCAGCCATTTCCCATCTCAGCAACCTCAGGCGCAATTCAGCGGTTTAATCCTGCCGCCTTGAATCCCATCTTCGGAGAAAGGCGCGCTGTAAACCCAATAAGTAATACTTAATTTGGGGAATCAAATTGGAAGGTCTTCCACGCCGTAGCGAAACGGATGAGCTCTTCCTCCAACCGAAGGTCCCGAGGAAGACCGTTCCACAAATGGCGCAACCAGGTCAATCAGACAATAATATTTTGCGTGTGGATCTTAAATTCCTAGATGGGATATACTATGCTCTTTTATGGCGGTAGCGACTCGTGCGAACTTCGACAGCGGCCGCATAAACTATAAGGACGTCTCTTGGAGAAATCTCCGTGACCCGTCCCAAAATTACCCCTCATAATTTTTGGAAATTAAAAAAAATAACTTTCTTCTATTAGAAGGCTGCGCTGCCCTAGAATAATCGGAGAGACAATGTCTTGCTACCGATAAGACGTTATTCCGCGAGGGAGGAAAAAGGTGTGAAGTGGTGTGTGTGTGTGAGAGAGAGAGCCATTACTTTTGTGCCACAAAGTTTTTTTGCGGGGGAAAACTTGTCGAAGCCATAATAATCGAGATTAAGATGGCCGACGTACCCTTTTCTTCGGTCGTCACGATATTCCAGATTATAGGCGACCCTTCGCTACGAACACGGCCTGATTCTTTTGCGTAAAGAGGCAAAGCAAAAGGGATTATTTTACACGCGGAGAAATTTTATATGCAAAGAAAATATATTTTGTTTGTAAGTCACTGTCAATAATAATAATAAATAATAATAATAAAAGGTTTTAAGTTGTTTAAATGCAATCGATGGCAGTCGGCGTTTTTTCTTTGCGGGATGTGGTTTATTGATTTTCTCCAAAATTACGTTACATCTTCGTAAAAGGGTTTATTCTGCGGGAATTAAAAAATGGACAATTCACAGACAGGGTTTCTACATAGCTAAGTCTGAATAAAGTTACACAACAAAGATGGCGGTATAGATTCCAGTCGGACCCCCGTATCCACAGGGGATATGTTCACGTACTTACCGTGGATACCAGAAACCGTGGAAAACAGCGAACCCTATTAAAATAAAGGACTTACAGTAGAAATATACCATAAAGTTGCATTGGAGGACCTAGAAGATGCCTAGAAAGGATGCCTTTCTAGGCATTTTCCGGTGCAACTCTATGCTACGCGTCCCTTATTTTTGCGCCCCACGGATAACTGAAACCGCAGATATTCGTTCTGCGGATACAGGGGTTGGACTATAAAAACGTAGGGGGAATGAAAACAGAAAACGCCTTTTATAAATCAGCATTCTTGTTTATTAATACTGTATTATCAATTATTCTGGACGTTTTGCGAATATATGGCAAGGCGTTGTAATCTTGTCAACCTGGCCGCGTCGAAAGCGAAACCAAGGTACGGAAGAGTAGTTGTGATTTATTTATTTATTTATTAGGACGGAGATATTTATCTTTTTAAAATAATTGAAAATAATATTTTTTTTTTCAAGAGAAAGAGCCTTTAATATGGGAAAGGAAAATGAAAATCTGGTTTATTTATTTTTTAAGGAAAATAAACTTACTGGGTCTACCTAAAGAATCTCTTTTGATTCCTAGACGAAAGACGACAAAATCACGCGAGTTTGCTTTGTGATGCGTTTCGCCTTTCTTGCGGGAAAGAAATGTGATTTAGAGCCAATTTACTCTTTTATAATGTTGGGTACAAAATCGGGACGCACGGCTTCGGCGAGCTCCCGGGCGTACATCTCATACCTGCCGGTCATCTGGAAAAAGAGAGAAAAACACCTTCCGTCAGCCCGTAATTTTATTTCTTCGCTTTTCCCCTAAAAGTGGGTCTCTTGCAGAAATTCTCAAATAATTAAAGAATATTATTATTTGCAAAGGAGGCCGAAACTATTCTAGCCTGAATGAACACAATCATGGTTTCCAAAATCCTACACAAAACGGAAATGCGCAGGTATTGGACGGAGGATATTTGGCTTAGACCGCCAGCGTGGTGTCGTGGTTTGAGCTTCGGACTACGACTTTGGGAGACCGGGGTTCGAATCCCCCTCTGCGAAGCCGTTTAATTTGGGGGTCAACAGAATTCAGGGGTCTCAGAAGTCAGGAAAGTCTGTGTCAAATATATATATATATATATATATATATATAGTGTGTATATATATATATATATATCAAAATATTTATTTATCTCTGGCTTTTTTCTTCGCAAACGAAGATTCAGGAAGGACTCATCCCGTGCTTTCTGCAATATTTATTATATATATATATATATATATATATATATATATAATATTTATATATATAAAAACACACACATACACAGAGGGAGGGAGGGAAATAGAAATATTACCTTAAAATTCCATTTATCAGCAACTTGTCTGCAAAGGTTGAGATCCATCTCGGCTACTAGCAGTCCATCCTGGGTGCGAGAAAGGCCGGGAGTTCGGCTCCCATCCGGAGCGGCCACGTAACTCGAACCGTAAAAATAACCGAAATCACGATGGGCTTCATGAACAGCAAAGGAAAGGAGAGCTGTCAGTCCCAGCAAACAGAGAGGTGGAAGATCCCGAGTTCGAGTTTTAATGCAAGAAGATCCCGAGTTCGAATTTCTGCATTTATTTTCTGTTTGGAATTGAGGGATTTTGGAGAAAAAGGGAGAATTTCTCCCCAAGTGGAGACTCGAAATAACACCCCACGGCTTCAAACCAAGAGGATAACAACCATCATCCACTGAAGACTGCTTGAATCAACAACCACGGATATATACATCGCCGTCTTTAGCAACTGAAGAAGGCGGGAGCTGAAACGTTTTGCTATAATTCTACATTTTCCAATCCTCTTTGTTAATTCCTTCAACAAATACCCTGCATCAACTTTTTTATTGAATGTAATTTTACGTATATTTAGCTACGTACATAGCAGAGGTGCAAAGAAACGCCGTGCAATTCACGTCGTGCGTGATTCGCACCTGGCACTTAGCGAGGCAAATCTTTCTTATAGATGGGAGTTTAAGAAACAGAACTCAACAGTTCAATTAATAAATAAAAAATTTCATGGCTTTCTGCCTTCTTCCGTTGCATAGAATAAAAGGGAAATTGTAGTCAAGCAACTTTTTAAATGGAGATTTTAGTTCCTCTCCAGGCAAAAGGAGGGTGGTCTAGATGTCCTCTAGGGTACCCACCAACTCTTCTGGGGTGGGCTGCCTCAGAGAGGGGTGGTCTCGCCTCCTATGGCAGCCTTTCAACACCGCTGGGATCACGGCCATCTTTTGAGAATACTTTTTAGCGGTGTATTCCCACATGGCAGAACGGGGTTGGACTAGATGGCCCTTGGAGGGCCCCATTTCCAACTTCAATATTCTGTGATTTTATGAATTTACAGGGGAACGATCCCATTGAAGTATTAAGTAGAGCTTCCTGATGGTAAGAACTGTCAGAGTGAAACATTAAGACGAGGAAAACAACCTGAATAATTCAGATTACGAGGGAAATTGTAAACATTAGGAAGAAGTTATTGACTGTATGAATAAATAAATCCAAATAAATAAATAAAAATAATGTGGAATTGGGACTCCCTCGGAGAGTTTGCAGACTCTCTTTCTCCTTTCAGGAGAAATTGCTTTAATAGTGGTATTTCCCTGGGGTCAGACTAGATGGCCTTTGAGGGTACCCTTTTCCAGTTCTTATCAATCTCTTTATCCAAAACAGATATTTTTTCCATCCTGCTGGGACCAGGCAGCAAATTTCCCTCAAGCTCCCAAACATATAGGAAAAAATATGTATTTTTATTTTGCCATATAGGAAAAATGTATGTATTTTTATTTTACCATTTAGGAACAATATATGTATTTTTATGTTACCATATAGGAAAAATATATGTATTTTTATTTTACCATATAGGAAAAATATATGTATTTTTATTTTGCCATACAGGAAAAATATATGTATTTTTACTTTACCATATAGGAAAAATATATGTATTTTTATTTTGCCATACAGGAAAAATATATGTATTTTTATTTTGCCATATAGGAAAAATATATGTATTTTTATTTTACCATATAGGAAAAATATATGTACAGTATTTTTATTTTGCTTTTAATAGTGAGATTTCCCTGGGGTCAGACTAGATGGCCTTTGAGGGTACCCTTTCCCAATTCTTACCAATCTCTTTATCCAAAACAGATTTTTTTTCCATCCTGCTGGGACCAGGCAGCAAATTTCCCTCAAGCTCCCAAACATATAGGAAAAATATATGTATTTTTATTTTGCCATACAGGAAAAATATATGTATTTTTATGTTAGCATATAGGAAAAATATATGTATTTTTATTTTGCCATATAGGGAAAATGTATGTATTTTTATTTTACCACATAGGAAAAACATATGAATTCTTATTTTGCCATATAGGAAAAATATATGTATTTTTATTTTACCATATAGGAAAAATATATGTAGTGTATTTTTATTTTGCCTTTAATAGTGAGATTTCCCTGGGGTCAGACTAGATGGCCTTTGAGGGTACCCTTTCCCAATTCTTACCAATCTCTTTATCCAAAACAGATTTTTTTTCCATCCTGCTGGGACCAGGCAGCAAATTTCCCTCAAGCTCCCAAACATATAGGAAAAATATATGTATTTTTATTTTACCATATAAGAAAAATATATGCATTTTTATTTTGCCATATAGGGAAAATATATGCATTTTTATTTTGCCATATAGGGAAAATATACGTATTTTTATTTTACCATATAGGAAAAACATATGTATTTTTATTTTACCATATAGGAAAAATATATCTATTTTTATTTTGCCATATAGGAAAAATATATGTATTTTTATTTTATTTTATTTTTTAAAAAAGACGTACCTGCTCCACCATCTCCTGAAGTAAAAGGATTCGGATAAATTTCCTGGGTTTAAAAAAAGCAGAAAATACAAAAGTGAACCCAAGGTGGCAGCCTTGGGATTATTACTTTTTCCTGTCTCTTTTTTTTTACAGAAAAACACAAGATGAACAAATATTGGACACACACACACACACATAAACGCAAAAGCTGTTCGTTAGCAGAGAGCAATTGCTCCGAAACCTAATTAAGCCAAGTCTGGCTGTCGAGGAAAAGGATTGCTTGCAGACACTCTCTTTCTCTCTCCAATTATCTCGTTTTAATGATGATGACAGATCGGACATAAAGCCGAGAACGCTTCGTACGTGTGTGGCTGAGAGTGCCTTTTTCTCTCTTAGTACATCCTTACGAAACTTTCCTTCATTTAAAAATGCTTTTATGCTGTCTGTTTAAAAAAAATTATTAAATATTTTTTGTTCGCAGAGGGGCGGGATATAAATAAATTTTATTTTTATTATTATTATTATTATTATTATTAAATAAGCTTTTATTAAGTGGCTTATTCAGTATTTTAGAAAACTAATTCTCTCTTCATATATATATATATATATATATATATATATATTTGTCAGCGGGAGAGAAAACCAGCCATGGATAGCTCCATCCCACGCTGAAAAGGAATATTTTCAAATTTTCAAATATTTTTAAATATTTTCAAATTAAGAAAGCCCTTGACGAAGTCGCTTTTCACAAATTTTTCCATTTTTCTCCTTGTTCTCTGTCTAGCTGGACGCTTTTTTAGCAGCATGGGCATTGGGAGGGCGGGAGAAACACAGGCTTTTAATTTCAACTTAAATTTAAATTTAATTTTTGTATTTTTATTTTTGTAAGCTGCCCCGATTGTTTTAACAGAGGGGCGGGGTATAAATAAATTATTATTATTATTATTATTATTAAAATTAAAATTAAATTTCAACTTATGGGAGTGGGTGGTGCTTTTAGTCGCCATTGTAGCGTTTCAATTGTTGGAAGCCGCCTCGATTGTTTTTAGCTGATAAAATAATAAATAAATTTTATTATTAGCAGATAAATAATAAATTTTATTATTATATTATTATTATTATTATTAAAGCAGCCATATGAAACAAGGCAATGAAGTTTGAGCCGGGATCAAGCGGGATTCTGCTCCAGCCGATCGTACGTACAATTGGCGAGGGGAACAGCGGCTGCCCCCCAAAAAACGTTACTGCGCATGCGTGAACAGGAAAACAGAGCGAAAGGGGGAAAGCAGATGGCGCCTGCCTCGCCAGTTCTCCCCCAGCATATTAATTAATGAACCCAAAGACGGGGAAATCTGTAGCTAATTGGCTGTAGCCATTGCGCACGGCTGCCTGCGACAGGCGAGGTGAACAGCCGCCGCCGCCATCGCCACCGGAAATCCCTTTTTGAAAAAAACAGAGAGGAAAGAGCGGACAAAGCTGCCTCGGATAAACCGAGATGCATTTTTGGGAGAAGCAGCGCAGTGGTTGCTAGAGGCGAATTCTAAGTACCGTAAACTGCGCAAATCCCAGAATCCTCTAGGAAGATTTAACGTATCCGTCAACGGGAGAAGGAAGTGCTGTAACAGAGACAGAGAATCCGACGGATTTTTCCGGCTACAAATACGCAGATCCCAGCGAATGTGGGGAGGCGGCTTACCGTTCCCACGCGGTTGATGGCGCAGGTGAAGCAGTGGTTAGCGATGGCGGCGTTCCGCGCTTCGATGGGCCACATGGATTCACTGCAGAAGAAGGTGGAAATATTACGTATGAAAAACTCAGAGAGACAGCATGGTATTGGGCTGGGAGAGCAGGATTCGAATCCATGCTCGGCCCTGGAAACCCAATGGGGTCACACTCTCTCAGCCTCAGAGCAAGGCTATAGAAAACCTTATCTGAAGAAATCAGGTCAAGAAAAAACATTGGGTCGCCGTAAGTCGGTGCTTGTCGGACAGGAGACGCAAAATATCCATCATGTCCTCCGCCTCCACACTTAAACGCTGGAAATTACGAGAAATAACTCTTCAAACTCAATATTAAGAGTCGGATTACGCCTCTTAAAAACCACTCTACGGAGGATGAACTATGCGTTGGCGCATTTAAAACCGCGCCGGGCATTAAGAGAATCCAAACAAGCAGCTAAAAGCTTCTGTAACAAATAAACAGGCTCAAATTTCATATTTATTAAGATTATTTTAACTGTCTAGACAACCCTTTCATTTTTTTTCCAATTTTTCCAACATTTTCCATTTTTTCCTGAAAAAAACAACAGGGGGGGGCGACTGGTCCCCCCCCCCCATGGCGTCAAAATTTCCGGAAATTTTACATCTCTATTTAGAATTAAACTGAAATAAACACACACTTCTCATAGATTTGATGATATACACATTTAGAGTTATTTTTATACTGATTTTGGAGGCGGTTGCGCAAAGCGGCAAGTTTGTACCTGAGTTTTCCGATGGTGGCGGACGGATTAAAGATGATCTCCGCCCCGTTCAAACTGTACATGAGCCAGTTGAGGGGGTGATGGCGGCCATAGCAAATGTTGACGGCGATCCGCCCGAACTGAGTCTGGAAGACGGGGTGACCGCGGTCGCCCTCCATGTAGTACGTCGACTGTGGGGGGGGAAAACGAAGAACGCACGTTAAGATATGGGGCTCAAGGAAAATGATTCAAGTCGTTTACGACTTATGGAGACCCCTTGAGGGTCTAAATACACTAACGGCACAAATTATCTTGGAAGCTAAGCAGGGTCAAGCCTGGTTGGTCCTTGGATGGGAGACCGCCAACAGAGACCGGGTACTGGAGGCTCTATTTCAGCGGAAGGAACCCCTGAGGAGGATTACTTGCCTAAGAAAACCCTACAAAATTCATGGCCATAAGTCAACGGGCAACCTGAACCCACCATGACCTTCCTCTGAGGCTGAGAGAGTGTGTCACCCTATGGTTTTCTGTGGCAGAATGGAGATTCGAACCCCAATCTCCCAGGGTCCCATTCCAACAGTCAAACCACTACACCAAGCTGCCTTTGATACGGAGGTTTTTGCCCTTGCTTTCCTTTGAGGTTGAGAGAGTGTAACTTAACCAAGGTCACCAGGATTCGAACCCTGGTCTCCTAGTCCATCATTCAAGGCTCTAAAAATATGGTGATGCTCATCTCTTCGACTCTTATTCCAAAACTCAAAGCGCTCCATCTCTAAAAATTAGGATTGTCTTGCCCATATTGATTCACAGGAGAATTTCTCTGAGGCTGAGAGTGTGTGACTCACCCAAGGCCACCTGGGAGAAGTTTCTATGGCCGAGCAGGGAGAACGGGGTTGGACTGGATGGCCCTTGGAGGTCCCTTCCAACTCTGTGTTTTTAAAGGGGAATTGCTTGGATGGTGTCTCCCTCCATGGCAGAACGGGGTTGGACTAGATGACCCTTGGAGGTCCCTTCCAAAATTATGGTGCTATGATTCTAGGAACCGAGTCCTCAACCTTCGTCGATTCCTCGCCAATGGAGGAGAAGGTACAAAAAAACCATCTCCAAGGCAACTAATGGGGACGATGGGATTGATTGCCTCTTCCTCAAAAGGTCAGCGGCTAATTATCCTCCTTTCTATCAGGCTTCTCGTTACTTCCTCCAAAGTTAATCAAATCAGCGTCTTGTATTTTCTATCCATTTCCTCGGTTTAAAAAATACACATAATACTGAATTTTTCTTTCTCTCTCTCTCTATCAGCAGATTTAGATTAAGAATTAATTGAAAAAATTGGCGTATTTACCCTTTTCTGCGAAAAATAAAAAATAAAAATGCTTAATCTCTGGAGGAAACTTCCAAATAATAATAATAATAATAATAATAATAATAATAAATTAATAATAATAATAATAATAATAATAATAATGTAATAATAATAATAATAATAATAATAATAATAAACACTCCTTGGGAAATTTTATCTCCTGAGTTGTTCATCTCTGCAAAAAACGTCCCGATAATATAGAATATTAACGTTATATTTAATTTTACGGATCCAGCTTAGCGGGGTGGTTTGAGTGTAGGAATGGGGGGACTCCAGGTTCAAATCTCCCACTGGTGTTAGTCACACTCTCTCAGCCTCAGAGGAAGAAAATGGTGGTTAAGTCCCTCTGGATAATAAATTTGAATGTTAAAATCCTAGCAGAGGATCGCCATAAGTCAGAGTCAGCCCGAAGGCGCACAACAACCGCCGCGATAAAAACTAGGAGTACGAAAAATTCAAATATTGCAAAATATTAAAGCCACATTAAATTAGCCACACGCACACACAACCCACGCGTGACAGGACGTGAAAGCCCCTCTGCCGCCACCGCCACGCAACTGCGCGTATATACATTTACACACACGCCATGCTACACCCCACTACCGTGCGAGCCACGACGCGAGAGCACCTCAACTGCCGCCATGTTTAGAAAAGATGGAAGCTTTCCGCATTTTTCCGCCCCAATGTACTGACTGGCCGCCTAACGGAGAGCTTTGATTGGTTGGTAAGTTTTCTATGCGGCTAATCAGCCGACTGGGAACGGCAACATACCCAAGAGAAATATATATATATATAATTTTATTTATTATATCCCAATTTTCACCCTATGGCGGGACCCAAGGCGGCTCACGCAGCTGTAAATTCTGCGTTCCTGAAGCGGGTTGGACTTGATGGCCTTTGGGGGACCCTTCTAACTGCGCAATTCAATGATTGGCCGCCGCAAAAACCCACGTTTACGCAGGTATTGCGAACCGGGTGAGACTTGAGCTTCCATCTTGTTTTCGCCAAACCACACACGCTCACGCACCTCGTTAAAATCTCCGATCCTGGGGATGTGGTTCTTGCGGGTCTTCCCCAGCATGGCGCCCGAGTTCGAAACCACCACCGCCGTGTTCCACAAGGTCTCTCCGTGGGCGGCGTCTCTTTCCAGGATGGGCGACACGACCACCATGTTGTGCTTCTTGGCGAGCTGTGAGCGCGAATGTTTGTTTTATAGAATAGACACGCAATTGACCTCCTCGTCCTCTGTCTAGCTGAGTATTTTTAAGCAGCATCAGAATAAACGCTTGCGTTTTTTACGAAATTCAAACCGTGTTAGAAGTGCTTGGCATACATCATAGCACTCTTTCCGTGCTCAGAGGCGCTCTTTTCGCAATTCACGAATATAGGCGGTTTGGTTGCATTGGGATCCCTTTTATTTATTTTTATTTTATTTATTATTTCCATCTACCATTAAAATAAAAATACCGTATAGCCAGTATACCCCGTCCCGATCCTGAGGGGAGAGGCGGGTAATAAATAACTAAGTATTATTATCAATTTTATTATTATTATAAGAGAAAGAAGGAAACAAATTTACCAATCTGTAACAATCTATCCTCATATTTTATAATTATATTTTATTGTTAATATTGTAGGATTTTTGTTGTTTCATTGTTTCCATTCTGAAACACCTTCCTCAACCCAATTACCGGATATTCAAGTAATTATCCAAATTCCTGCATCGTTTCTTTCTATGTACCACTGCAAATTTTCGCAATCAGAAAGTAGAATATTTACAATAATTTTTTTTTATTGTAAGAAATATTTATTGTATTTATACAATATTATTTATTTATTTATTTCTATCCCGCCCCTCTGCAACGCAATCGGGGTGGCTTACAATATTATTATTATTATTATTATTATTAATTTATTTCTATCCCTCCCCTCTGCAACGCAATCGGGGTGGCTTACAATATTATTATTATTATTATTATTAATAATAATTTATTTCTATCCCATCCCTCTTCAACGCAATCCAGGCGGCTTACAATATTATTATTATTATTATTATTAATAATAATAATAATAATAATAATAATTTTATTTCTATCCCGCCCCCTCTGCAACGCAATCCAGGCGGCTTACAATATTATTATTATTATTATTATTATTAATAATAATAATAATAATAATAATAATTTTATTTCTATCCGCCCCCTCTGCAACGCAATCGGGGCGGCTTACAATATACAAACTCCATAATCACAATACCCTCGCCCACCCACCCCTTAAAATAATATTAAATTATGAAGGATTAAAAACATACAATATTTATTGTAAGAAATAGTTTTCTTAGACCCACAGAGCAGGAAGAGACCTCCAAGGGCCATCTAGTCCAACCCCCCTGCCACGCAGGAACACGGCGTCTTGTCTTGTCATAAATGTATAGATAATTTATTTATTTTTCTGGTTTCGGATAACTTTCTCCCACCGTCCTCTGCTCGAGAAACGGTTGTTTCCAGATAGAATTTTTTTTATAATGAGCAAATTGTATTGTTTTTAAATTTACAGATCCTGTTTATCTCTTCCTCTATTTCTGATTATTTTAACGAGGGGGGAAAGGGAGGCAGCCTAATGACTCATATTGCATCGGTTTCGGCCCCTGGAGAAAGAATAGCCGGCATTATATTTCAGCTCTGATCACTCATGTCTCTTTTTGATCCAATTAAATTCCCTCTTTCCTTCCCTTTTCTGCCTCCAACCTTTGGACGCCTGGATTAGCGCAAACGTCCACGGAAATGTCATTAATCTCTTTTTTTTTCGCCAAAAATCCGCCGGACGCTTGACCCGTAAAGAGCAGAGAGAAAGGCAGCCCGTTTTCTGCAAGACAACAGACCGCAGCTAACGAATACGAGCATTAATTATCATTTATTTTCCTTCATGCTTTCATAGAGTCATAGAGAGTTGGAAGGGACCCCTAAGGGTCATCCAGTCCAACCCCATTCTGCATTAAGCGGGATTTGCTTCGTAAAATGAGTCATTGGAAAATCAATTCCTACTCCCCTCCCCACTGGTGTTAATGGGATTAATTAAGAATTAATTAATTAAGAATTTTCCGTCTCTTTCTACCTTCTGGCAAAATTGCGTGGTGCGGCCATCTTCCGCGGACTCTGCAAACTCAGTCCATGGGAGCCTCTCTCGCGTGCAGAAAGCGAAAGGCATTGCTGTGGAGGGGGGGCGGAGAAAGAAGAGGGCGGAAATTTCCATCAAAATTCGCCATACGGAAATAACGCAACCGCACGTTTGCGCCGCTGGGGTGGTTCTACTTGGGTTAAGCGGAGTTATGTTAGGCCGAGAAAACCATCAAATATGAACAGCGGCTTCACGGCTGCAAGTGGACAAGTGACCAACGCTGAAAGGGTGGGATTAATATATCGATCTAACGCGTGCTCACCGATGGCGCTATATAAATAAACGATAAAAACCATCATCATCATCATCAATCAATGCATTAATTAATTTTTTTTAAAAGGGGTTGATTTTGCCACGACAGGTTGAGTTTCCTTTATTATCTGAAATGCCTGGGACCAGAATTATTTTGGAATATTTCAAGTTTTGGAATGCTTGCATATATATATATATATATATATATATACCTGTGTGTGTTTTATATATATATATAGATATATATATGTATATACACCTGTGTGTGTTTTATATATATATATATATATATATATATATATATCTTTGTGTGTGAGTGAGATACATATATATATATATATACACACACCTGTGTGTGTTCTATATATATATATATATATATATATATCTGTGTGTGAGAGATACATACACCTCTGTGTGTGAGTGAGATATATATATATATATATACCTGTGTTTTATATATATATATATATATATATATACACACACACATATACACATACCTCTGTGTGTGAAAGATAAATATATATATATATATATACACATACACCTGTGTGTGTTTTTTATATATATATATATGTATACCTCTGTGTGTGAGTGAGAGATACATATATATACACACACACACACACCTGTGTGTGCTTTATATATATATATATATATGTGTGTGTGTGTGTGTTTATATATATATATATATATATACTTCTGTGTGTGAGTGAGATATATATATGCACATACATTAATATACACACACACACCTGTATGTATGTGAATATATATATATATATATATATATATATATATATATAATTTGATGCATGAAGCAAATGGACACACCCTCCTCTGTTTAAAGACCTCCAAAGAAGGAATGATATACCCAATATTTTTAATAATTTGGAGCACAAACCAAAGTTTGTGGACATTGAGCCCTCAGAAAAGCAAAGTTGCCCCTCTCTCAGCCACACATGGGGACGATTTTCGAATATTTCTGATTTTGAAATACTTGTGCATATATATGCCTCGTTATAACATCGTTAATGACCGAGGCTCTCTTATCCTTGGCAGCATAGCTAAAATGTCCGTTTTAGTTCCACTCAAAGGTGATTCTTCCAAAAATTAGTTTGCGTGACTCACTCCAGACTTCTTGGAAGCAGACGATGTTCACCCCGCACATGGCCGCCACTTCCACGATCTCTTCGATGCGCCGGTGTAGCGCAGTGACCTAGGCCAGAGACAGAAGAGATATTTCCAGCATTGCCTTTGGCTGGGTTGGACTAGATGGCCTTTGGGTGTCCCCTCCAACTCTCAATCTTCTCTGATTCCCTGGATACTCTCTCCCTCCAGCTCCGTGGGTCCAAAAACGGACAAGAAGGCATTACCGTACCACGGTTATTCCCACATTGGCTGAAGTGGGGTGGGATGGATGACCTCATGGTGTCCCTTCCAGATTTTGGGCTTTTTTAAAACATCTATTGCAGATAAAATTATAATTATTTTACCAGCAATAAAGAGGGTTTATTGGGAAACCGCCAGATGGAACTTGGAGAAATGTGTGTACACAAAAGTCTAATATATATATATATATATATATATATCTCACTCCGACCTTTGAACCCCAAATCAAAGTCTGCCGGAAACAAGGCAATAATCAGGCTCGTTAAGAGCGCTGCTTTTCCACCCAATTACATTTCCAATGTGTAATTTCAACCCTAAAAAGCAGGGGGGGGGAGTAACCAAAAAGGCAGAAAACTGTAGAGTTTGATGGGATTCCCAGTGGTCATCTAGTCCAACCCCCTTTCGAAAAAAGAATTTGCCAGTTTTCTCGGGGAATCGTTAAATAAATGAGCTTAAGGCATGACTGGTCTCACCTGTTCGGCCACCGGAGCATCCGTGGGGAGCGGGATTTTATTCTGGACCAGACCCACGCGGACCACCCGGGGCGGCCTCAGCTGCTCCGCCGCGGCTTCGAATCCGTAACCCCGAAGTTCGAATCGCCGCTCGGCCGCTGTGGATGAAGCGGCCGAAGGCAGGTCCAGAGCCCTGGAGGAATAAAAATAAAATTATTATTACTATTATTTTCATTTATATCCTCAATAATGAAACTCAAGGCAGCTGACAACATATTTTATTTATATCAAGATATCTATATCTCTATATATCCATAGCATCAATCTATCTATCTAAATATGGACATATAGATAGTTTTAATGATTCTATCGTTTTATGAACTACTATTTATAAGAGATATAAAGAGATTGATTATCTGCTTATCTATCTATAATATCCATCAATCTATCTCTAGACATTTTATAAACTAAGATTGATAAGAGATGGACAGATAATCTATCTATAATATCAATAAATCTATCTAAATATAGGCGTATAGATAGTTTTAACGATTTTATCATTTTATAAACGGTGATTTATATGTGATATAAAGGGACTGATTATCTGCCTATCTATAATATCCACCAATTGATCTAGATATAGTTTTAATGATTTTATCATTTTATAAACAATGATTTATAAGTGATATAAAGAGATTGATTATCTATCTATAATATCCACCAATCGATCTAGATATAGTTTTAATGATTTTATCATTTTATAAACGATGATTTATATGTGATATAAAGGGACTGATTATCTGCCTATCTATAATATCCACCAATTGATCTAGATATAGTTTTAATGATTTTATCAAACAATGATTTATAAGTGATATAAAGAGATTGATTATCTGTCTATAATATCCGCCAATTGATCTAGATATAGTTATAGTTTTAATGATTTTATCATTTTATAAACAATGATTTATAAGTGATATAAAGAGATTGATTATCTATCTATAATATCCACCAATCGACATAGATATAGTTTTAATGATTTTATCATTTTATAAACTATGATTTATAAATGATATAAAGACAGTAATTATCTGTCTTTCCATCCAACTGTATTATCCATCAATCTAGATATAGATATATAATTTTAATAATTTACAAGTGATATAAAGGAAGAAAGGTAGTAATTATCTATCCATCCATCTATCGTATCCATCTAGCTAGATACAAATAGATAGTTTTTATAATTTTATAGTTACCTATTAATATTATTATTATTCAATATTTATTTATTATGCAAAACAAATATGACTAAAGATTTCCCTTCCCTTAATAATAATAATAATAATAAGTAAAAAACTAACAATACTCTTTATATTAGAGTAATTGTGTCTATCTATAATATCCATCTTAACCTGAGGTAAATAAGGATGACTATTCCTTTTTAACTGTCCCTAATTTAATATAAGTAACTGAGATAAATAAGGATGATTATCCCTTTTTAACTCTCCCTAATGTAATATAAGCAACTGTAACGGTAACTGTAACGGTAACTACTTTCCCCCTCAGGCAATTCCTTTCTCTGACTCTCTCACTCCCGCGCGCGCTTTTCCCTCCTCCCGATCAGAAGCCGCAATGCCCGCCGGGAAATGTAGTCCTGGAGCGCACCGCGCGGCCTGCTTGTCGGCGAGGTTCTGCGAAGCCTCGGCCTCCTCGTAGTTCTCTGGCGGCTCCTCCATCGCTCCTCCTCGGCCTGAAAGTTCCTCCACCTCCGGGGCTGTGGTGGGGAGGTTGAAATAATGAGTCTAGGCAGTGGGCGGGGCGAGGGCGGTGCTGGCCAGCCAATCAGCATCAGCGGAGGCGGCCTGAGAGCTCCGAAGCGAAGCCTCGCCATTGGCGGGGGAAAGCCAGGCCGGCCTCTCGCCTCAGCCGCCGGGTTGATCATTTAGGAAAGGCCGGGGATGAGGGCGGGGCCTAGTTTGGAATTGGGAAATAAACAAAGGCCCGCTAGATACATAGATTTTTTTTTTAAATGACACAAAGTAAAACTATTTTTACTTTTAAAAAATGACACAAAGTAAAAACTAAGGATCATTTTTAAACAGGAAAAGGAAAGAAAATGTTCCTATGAGGGAAAAGTTGAGGATTCTGACCAATAATAATAATAATAATAATAATGATGTAGTAGTAATAATGAGTCCCATTTCTGTGGGGATGAAAGAAGGCAGGCAATTAGTAAATGAAATAACCAGAATAGTCATAATGTTAGTGGTGACATCATAATGCTGATGATGGTGTCAGTGATGACATCATGATGATGATGGCGTCAGTGATGACATCATCATCATCATCATCATCTGGTGAATCCCATTTCAGTGAGGAGGAAGGATGGCAGGGTATTAAAAAATGAAATAGCCAATGACATTAATAATAATAAGAGTAATATTTCTGTGGGGATGAAAGAAGGCTGAGAGAGTGTGACCCACCCATGGTCACCTAGTGCGTTTCCGTTGCAGGTTTTTGTCTCGATGTGGAACGTTTCCGTTCCGTTCATGGCGGAAGAAGTGGATTTGCGCAATTGAGGGCCATTGAATATCGTTGTGGGCATTTCCGTGCGTTTCACACTGCGCCTGGATGCGCAGATACGTTGGTGTGTTGCTTCAGCTGCGCAGTCTTGCGGTTCAATACAAGGGTAACTCCGATTGCGCAGATTTACGCAACTCAGATCTAGGATCCAGATGGAGAGCCTAGTGCTTGGGCAGCCTGTGTGAGTGTTGGACTAGAGTTCGAATCGCTGCTCAGCCATGGAAACCCTGTGTGTGACCTTGGGCTAGTCACACTCTCTCAGCCTGCAAGATGGCGGGAAACTTCCTCTGCCATGAAAACCCTGTGATAGGTCCACATTAGGACCTCTATCAGTCGGAAACAGCATGAAGCTACACAACAACTCACTGTGGACACACTATAATACGTACTCTGATCATACGCAATGTCCAGAATGCGGTCGTGACCCACGCAGGCATACGTTGCACAATGTGCGCAGAATACGTTTCAGGAACAGTGGTGTGGAGCCATTGCCGGTGCACAATTAGGCACCTAGAGTAGTGCGCCTTGTACATTGCGCAAGGAGGCGACAACTACACACATCCTCCAAATCTCATATATTGCGCTATGGTGGTATTTGGTGTAGCGATTGCGTTATTGGTCTAATATAGCATAACTCCACAGTGGATATTTACGCTGCGCCAAAGTGGTGTAAGATTTTGGACCTACGTATTTACGTAGTCCCGAGTGAGTAATAGTATGTACTGTGAACATGTTACTACCCTACGGAGGAATAAGACGTAGTACATACGTCCTTTTTTTTTAATAAACGCGTTTCGTCTTTACATGGCAGCCACCGAGAAGCATTCTGAGTTAAACATTAAACCTCGTTAAGTAAAACCTCTCGTCAATAGAAAGGATGAGTAATATTTAACTTTAATTCAAATAAGAAAAAGGCAGAAAGACTCCACAAGTCATCTACTCTTCTTACGTTGAAATATACGAATTTACTGTTTTCTACAAGCGCTGTTCTGCATTGGAAAAACTTCGCTGAAATGAAAATATCTATACTATAATTATAAACTGCTTCTCCGTTGTGTACTATTACTTGTTTTAATTATGGACTATAGATAATTTACGCATAATTAAATGCTACTAACCAAATCAGTCTGTTAATTCAAAAGGTTAAATGTTGCTTTTCCTTCGTTACTGTAATGCGACTTGTTTTATAATTCAAACTATTTATTCCACGTTTAGATATATATTTTATTTGGTTAATTTTAATTATGGTGTTTTAATGGTATGAAAATTTGGATGTTTTGTACTATTTTATGTTATTTCTTATTCTTTGCAATAAACATTTTCGTGCAGAGTCTTGTTAATTAAAAAAAAAAGGTTTATGTGAACGCCATCAGGCCGCAATGGGGGAATAGCGTTATTTCGGTTTCGGGCAGCAAATTCAAACCAAGTTCTGGCTTTTTACGGCTTCCTATTCCTGATTCTCCTTGGAAGACTTGGAACAAAATGTCTGAGAGAGAGAGATGTCGGTTATGCTTTGGGGATTAATTTGCCGCGTCCTTCTGGACGCGCAACTGCGTTGCTTTGGCGCAGCCGTGGGGAGATTTAAATAAAATAAAGCGACACGGACTGTTGGGTTTTGTTTTTCCTCTCATGCTGCTGAAGGAGGTCACATATCTGAACTTTTTCTATTCTTAGCCTGAACTTTTCGTTTTGTTTGTTTGCAAAGCGGCCCGTAGTTCAGACTACAATACGTGCATGACGGCCTGGGACTTGGTTAGGGCAATTAAGATGGCGGAAAGATGAAGAGAGACCACCCTCTGCGGAGGGAAAGAAGCGCGTGTGTGTTTTTGTTGTTTAATTGTGAAAAATGCATTTCCTTTCCCCGAGCACGGATGCTCTGTCCTGCAAGGCCCTGAGTTTGCAAGACCTGAGCAGGCACTGTAGATGGCGAATGAGGGCTGGTGGTCTTGGAGGACTTTCATTCAGGCTGGGGGTTGGACTAGATGGCCCTTGTGGTCTCTATGCTCCTTGCTTCCAAGAGAGTGGCCAACTTGCTATAAATCCAATCTGACTTCATGGCACCTAACAATAATACCAAGCATGAAAAATTGGTCTAATATTTATGTTGCAATCTTGGCTTTGCAAGACCTGAGCTGGCGTTGTGGGACAGCTGTGGTTTTTAGTGGCCACTCATTCAGTGGTGTGAATTTAAGTCACACTCAGATAACAAAAAGCAACAACAAGGCAAAGAATTAAGAATATAACTAATGTTTATTATTACATACAGAGGCAAGTCCTGGCTTTGCAAGACCTGAGTTGTGGATGGCTGCTGTTTTCGGTGGCCTCTCCTTCAGAGGTGTGCATTTAAGTCCCAACCAAATAGCTAACAAAAAGCAACAGCCAAGCAATGAATTAGGAATATGGCTAATATTTATTATTACACACAGAGGCAAGTCCTGGCTTTGCAAGACCTGAGTTGTGGTCTACAAACTACATGGAAATTCCTGGGACATTTGTGCAAGACTGGGTGTTCTTTTGAAAAGTCGCAGCTGGAGTTCTTGGCGACCAACGAAATATCCGAAATCCCCACGGGGACCAGCTGGACACGTCCCGGAAAGCAACTCATGTCCAGCGACCTCCTTACGAGACAGAGGTCAAGACTATTTTTTACCCTTTTTTCTGGGATCACAGCAGAACAGTTTTCACCGTTGCCAAGAAGTGGGGAAATCTCACGGCACTAATTGGATCGCCACCATTTTGTCCTGGGTGGAAAGGCACGGGTTGACGTCCTCTCGCGCGCCTGTCCGATGACGACGACGACGGCGTACAACCTTCGAGGCCATAGAAGCGGAGTTAATTAAGCATCGCCCGCCAAGGACTTATTTTCTTATGTCATTCTGGATTAAGAAGCAACCTTACTGTTTTTGCCAGGCTCGTTAAAAGGTTCAAAGACCATCAGATCCAAGGGACAGATGTCTTAATAAAGTAGACAGATGTTAATTAATATCTACAGATGTGGGGGCGGTATGTGCCTTCAAGTTATGGCGGCCCCATTAATTTCAGATTATTTGTTTAGGCAAGGAATCCTCCTCAGAGGTGGTTTTGCCTCTGAAATAGAGCCTCCAGTACCTGGTATTCATTGGCGGTCTCCCATCCAAGCACTAACCAGGGCTGACCCTGCTTAGCCTCCAAGATCGGATGGGATATGTAGTTCCTTGAGGGTCTTTAGGCCCTAAATTCTTCAATATGCGTGCCTTCAAGTCACTTGTCGACTTATGGGGACCCCATTAATTTTGTAGGGTTTTTCTTAGAAATCCTCCAGCACCTGGGATTCATTAGCGGTCTCCCATCCAAGTCCTAACCAAGGCTGACCCTGCTTAGCTTCCAAGGTCAGGTGGGCTATGATGGTGCCTTGGGGGTCTTTGCCTTCAAATCTCCCATAGACATATGGCAACCCCATGATTTTCAATTTCCTTCCTCCAAAATAGAGCCTCCAGCACCTGGGATTCATTAGCGGTCTCCCATCCAAGTCCTAACCAAGGCTAACCCTGCTTAGCTTTCAAGATCAGGTGGGATATGGGTGTTTTTGGGGTATTTAAGCCATATCTACAGATACAAATATATAAATACTGGTAAGGATTTGTTTAATTGTTCAGCCAGATCATTAGCAAACTGCTCATGGGTTTTTCGTGACAAGATTTGTACCTTTGCCTCAATCTAAGGCTGAGAGAGTGTGACTAGCCAGAGGTCACCACCCAGTGGCTGAGCAGAGGCGGATTCGAACCCGGGTCTCCGGAGTTGTAGTCCAACATTCAAACCTCGACGCCAACATGGCTCTCTATGGAATCACAGTGCGATTAAAAAAGGACCATTAATCAAATTCCCGGACCCCTCGTTTAAATCATGTGAAATTAACTCTCGCCTTGCAGGCTAATTGCATGCAAGAAGAGTGGAAAAATGTTTTTAAAATGTGCCGTTTTTACGTTTGCAGGGAACTCAGAAACGCTTCACCCGGAGGCCGCGTTTCCATCTGGATTTCATCTCCCCCTCAAGCATGAACCCGACATCTTGACATGACCCCTTTCCAAAAATTTCAGGATTTTTCTGCCCCCTCCCTACTCCCTTTGGGATTTGGCTGCGCAGCACAAACAGCTGGCTGGCGTCAACACTAAATCGCGCTCTGCCTCTCCGGCCGCCATTATTCTACTGAAATCATGAAGAGCCGAGGCTATCTATAGCCATCAGCAGGAACATTTCAATCTTCCTCCTCGTTACGGCCCAGGGCGCGGCGGCCTTACGGGCAAAGAACTTCCCCGGCCAAGATCCCTGGTAATGCAGCAAACCAGTGTTACTATGGTGTCTTGGCGCAATGCGCAGGAGTCACTTTGCTGGAATGCTGCCCGTGTGTTACAATGGCATAACGAGGCTAGAAACACTGTTAGGCTACACTGGTTATATTACGCTGGCGTAAATACGCTGGAATTGTGATGTGTGCTACACCAACATTACTACATTACTGCGACACTGGCGTAATGTGCAGGAATCCACGCTGGCGTAATGATGCGAGGGACCCTTTAATGTTATCTTACGCTGGCGTAAATATGCTGCGCTACACCACCATTACTGTGCCATGAATCTGTCAGTGTGTTACGCTGGCGTAATGATGCGAGGAACCCTTTTATGATATTTTACGCTGGCGTAAATACGCTGCGCTACACCACCATTACTATGCCATGAATCTGTCAGTGTGCTACGCTGGCGTAATGATGCGAGGGACCCTTTTATGTTATTTTACGCTGGCGTAAATATGCTGCGCTACACCACCATTACTATGCCATGAATCTGTCAGTGTGTTACGCTGGCGTAATGATGCGAGGAACCCATTTATGATATTTTACGCTGGCGTAAATACGCTGTGCTACACCACCATTACTATGCCATGAATCTGTCAGTGTGTTACTCTGGCGTAATGATGCGAGGGACCCTTTTATGTTATTTTACACTGGCGTAAATATGCTGCGCTACACCACCATTACTATGCCATGAATCTGTCAGTGTGTTACGCTGGCGTAATGATGCGAGCAACCCTTTTATGTTATTTTACGCTGGCGTAAATATGCTGTGCTACACCACCATTACTATGCCATGAATCTGTCAGTGTGTTACTCTGGCGTAATGATGCGAGGGACCCTTTTATGTTATTTTACGCTGGCGTAAATATGCTGCGCTACACCACCATTACTATGCCATGAATCTGTCAGTGTGCTACGCTGGCGTAATGATGCGAGGAACCCTTTTATGT
>JAUMIR010000013.1:26883307-26915807 GCA_030847615.1 Gambelia wislizenii | reverse complement strand
TGCAAGACCTGAGTAGAGCTGTGGAGGAGAGGAGGACTTGAGGGTCTCTCCTTCATGGGGTCACCATGGGTTGAAGTTGACTAGATGGCACAGGACAGGAACAAGAGAACAAATAAGTCCAAGGTCTCCTAGAAGCCATCAATGGAGGATATCATACTTTGGACATCATGAGGAGACATGACTTATGAGAAAAGACCATCATGCTTGGGAAGGTAGAAGGCAGGAGGAAAAGAGGAAGACGGCATTGCAGATGGATGGAGTCCATGAAGGAAGCCACCATGGCTGTTGCCCGGAGTCTGCAAGACCTGAGCTGGGCTGTTGAGGAGGAGAGGAGGACTTGGGGGTCTCTCCTTCATGGGGTGGCCATGGGTCAACGTCAACTTGAAGGCACAGAAGAGGAACAAGAGAGCAAATCAAGGCCAAAGTCTCCTAGAAGCCATCAATGGAGCCTATCATACTTTGGACACATCATGAGAAGATTAGAAAAGACCATCATGCTTGGGAAGGTGGAGGGAAGTAGGAAAAGAGGAAGATGAGATGGATGGAGTCCATGAAGGAAGCCACCAGGTCTGTAAGACCTGAGTAGAGCTGTGGAGGAGAGGAGGACTTGGGGGTTTCTCTTTCATGGGGTGGGCATGGGTTGGACTAGATGGCCCTTGGGGGTCTCTTCCAACTCTATGAGTCTATGATTCCACTTCAGAGGAAGCCCATGGTGGCAAATCCCCTGTGCATTAACCTTGCAGGGGAAAAGCCCTCGGAGACAGTTGCCATAAATCAAAACCAACGTAAAGTCACACAAAAATGATGACAACAACAACAAATGGATTTTGGGGACTGGGTCTCTCCTGAGGCAAAAAGGGGATCCTCGGAGATTTTCCTCTGCTGCCCATCCGAGCGCGAAGGCAGGAAGGAATGTCCCGTCCCGTAGATCCCAAACAATACAGGATGTCTTGTTCCAAAGCGTCAACGCAGACAGGCCGATAGAAGCGAACAATGGCTGCAGCCAAAGGCCAGGTCGCCACGTGCGTCCATGGCGGAGAAACAATGCCTTCCGTGGAGTTACGCCAGACGACTCCCAGGCAGGACTGGAGCCAGAGGAGGCGAAACCGGCCGCGGCGGATTGGACAGTCCAAGGTTTTGTTCCTGTGCAGCCACACTTATGTAAGGACCAGAAAATTCCTAGATTTTGGGCACATCCAGACTGACATAAGGACCCCAAAATGGCCAGATTTGATTCCTGTTTTGGGCACACCCAGACTGATATAAGGACCCCCAAATGCCCAGATTTCGTCCCTGTCTTGGGTGTGTCCAGACTGATATAAGGACCCCCAAAATGCCCAGATTTTGTTCCTGTTTTGGATGCATCTAGATTGATATAATGGCCCCAAAATGGCCAGATTTGATTCCTGTCTTGGGTGCATCCGGACTGACATAAGGACCCCAAATTACCCAGATTTAATTCCTGTCTTGGGTGTGTCCAGACTGATATAAGGACCCCAAAATGCCCAGATTTGATTCCTTTCTTGGGTGCACCCAGACTGATACAATGACCCCTCCCAAAATGCCCAGGTTTCATCCCTGTTTTGGGTGCGTCCAGACTGATATAAGGACCCCCAAAATGCCCAGATTTTGTCTTCTGTCTTGGGTGCATCCAGATTGATATGAGGACCCCAAAATGCCCAGATTTTGTCCCTGTCTTGGGTGCGTCCAGACTGATATAAGGACCCCAAAATGGCCAGATTTGATGCCTGTCTTGGGTGCATCCAGACTGATATAAGGACCTGAAAATACCCAGGTTTCGTCCCTGTATCAGACGCGTCCAGACTGATATAAGGACCCCAAAATGCCCAGATTTCGTCTTCTGTCTTGGGTGCGTCCAGACTGATATAAGGACCCCAAAATGGCCAGGTTTCGTCCCTGTCTTGGGCGCTTCCCGACTTATGCCAAATTAAACTACATGCCCACATGAAACGAAGCAACCAGGTCACGTAAATAGTCTCTGGTGGCAGCTGCCATTTGCCTTTCCTTTTGGAGAAGCAGTAGAATTGCTAAATTAGAATTAGAATAATAGACTCCTAGAGTTGGGAGATACCCCCAAAGGCCATCTAGTCCTACCCCATTCTTCCCTGCAGGAAGACACCATCCAAGCACTCCCTCCAGCCTCTGTTTAAATCCCAAATCTAATTTACAATTTCTGCCATTCCAAGCTTTGATTGTGCTGCAAACCAATACTGGAAGCCTCCATTTTTCCAGCCCTCCTTTGCCTTCTTCCCAATGCTGCTTAAAAATTTCCAGCTAGTCAGAGGATGAGGAGGAAAAGAGAATGGAGTTAAATAAGCTCTTTCTTTCTCATGTGTTTCTGAACAGGGAAAAATTAAAACTTTCCTACAGCTTTTTCTGTCCTATGAATGCAGGAAGGTGTTTGCTCTTTGCCAAAAATATATATAAATATATATTGTTTTTCCCTGCCTGAGGCACTTGAATGTCTTGGATCATCTCTGACGCAATTAACATTTCTAATAACCCTGCAACAATAAAAAAGCAACAACCAAGCGCCTCCAGCTCCTAACGAGGTTTCTGGCTTTGGCAGACACTTTGTCTGTTGATGATTCTTAGCTCTCATTATTATCGAATGTGAGAAATGCATTTATTGTGCTCTTTATTGCAAGAAAGTCATTCATACAACCAGGTTTTTTTCCTCCCAGGTTAAACTCTGGTGACTTTGAATATCTTTTTTTTTCTTTGCTTGGCCTACCTTGTAGGGTTGTTGTTGTTGCAAGGATAAAATTAGGGAAGAGGAGGAAGAAAATACCTATAGTAAAATGAGAATGCAGTTTTTGGCTTAGCAAAATTTGGGTATCTTTTTCTGCCTGGCCTACCTCGTAGGGTGGTTGTTGTGAGAACAAAGCAGAAGGGTAAAAAAGGCTCAAAAGGGGTAAAAAAATGTGGGGGAAAAGCCAAAAATTGGGGGGGAAAAGCACCCACTCCAAAACTCTTCAGCCCTACCTGTGATAACCTTTTGCAAACCTTTTGCTCTGGCCCTTAGCACGGGAAATACGAGATACGAGGTGAAGATTACGCCGAGTGTTTCCATCAGGCTTCTGATTCTCAAACATGCAAAGCTTGGAGGGAAATGGCTGGAAGGAATGGAGAAGTCGGACTTGTAGGTGCCAAGTGCGTGTGTGTGTGTGTGTGTGTGTGTGTTGAAAGACAATCCCTCCTTTGTTGACGCAAAAGGACGCCGCGCCAGAAGGAACCGCGCCTGAGCATGTGGAACAACGCAACGGCTCTCGGTCATCCTTTGCCTCCTTCCTTGCCTCTGTTCTCTTTTTTGCCGAAGGGTTGTTGTTGTTGTTGTTGTTGTTGTGTCCAACGGCAACGCCTTCCCAGTTTCGTCTCCCTTGCCGGGACTGCGCTGGCCGCTGGAGGGTTGACGGATGACCCTTCACCCATACCTGTCGTGATCCATCCTTCCCACTTCCTCACCTGCTTTTAAAACATCCCGGTTTTCTTTCGCTTTCGTCCTTTCGTCCACAGCGCACGCCAGTCGCTGAAAAGCGACTTCGAAGGGCAATTGCTCTCAATTAATTCAGCAGGGAGAGGGAGGGGCTGTAATTAACCCTTCCCAGGCGGCTCAGGCAAAAGCAAACTGCTGCAGCCTCTCCCAGCTTGTCCATTCTCCCTAATAACCCTAATAATAAGATACGTTCCTGGACTTGGCGTGGAAACTCGAAACTGTGGATAATAGCAAACCCTATTGAAATGAATGGCCTCTAGCCCAAGTATACCATAGAGTTGCACTGGAGGACATAAAGATTCCTAGAAAGAACACCTCTCTAGGCATTTTCTAGGTCTTCCAACATGTCTATGGTCAACCTCTGGCAGAAGCATACCATAGAGTTACACTGGAGGACCTAGAGGTTCCTAGAAAGAACACCTCTCTAGGCATTTTCTAGGTCCTCCAGTGCAACTCTATGGTTTACCTCTAGTGAAAGCCTACCATAAAGTTACACTGGAGGACCTAAAGTTTCCTAGAAAGAACACCTCTCTAGGCATTTTCTATGTCCTCTAGCTCAGCTCTATGGTCAACTTCCAGTGGAAGCATGTCAATAAAGTCACAGTGGAGGACCTAAAGTTTCCTAGAAAGAACACCTCTCTAGGCATTTTCTAGGTCTTCGAACAGAAGTCTATGGTCAATCTCTGGGGAAGCATACCATAGAGTTACACTGGAGGACCTAGAGGTTCCTAGAAAGAGCACCTCTCTAGGCATTTTCTAGGTCCTCCAGTGCTCAACCTCTGGTGGAAGCATACCATAGAGTCACATTGGAGGACCTAGAACTTCCTAGAAAGAACACCTCTCTAGGTCCTCCAGCACAACTCTATGGTCAACCTCTGGTGAAAGCATACCATAGAGTCACACTGGAGGACCTAGAAGTTCCTAGAAAGAACACCTCTCTAGGTCCTCCAGCACAAGTCTATGGTCAACCTCTGGTGAAAGCATACCATAGAGTCACACTGGAGGACCTAGAAGTTCCTAGAAAGAACACCTCTCTAGGCATTTTCTAGGTCCTCCAGCACAACTCTATGGTCAACCTCTGGTGAAAGCATACCATAGAGTCACACTGGAGGACCTAGAAGTTCCTAGAAAGAACACCTCTCTAGGCATTTTCTAGGTCCTCCAGCACAACTCTATGGTCAACCTCCAGTGGAAGGATATCAGAGTTGTGTTGGAGGACCTCGAAATTGCCTAGAGAGGGATATTTTTTCAGACGTGGGTAAGTGAAATTGTGGCTACCAGTCCTGTGGATATGGGGGTCATACTGTTCCTTTTTAAAAATCAAGTTCAGAGTACAACCAGGAACAGATTCGCACTCACTCCCTGGAGACAAGACAGCCGCCAATTTCCCCGGCTCTGATTTTACGATGTTTAGAAATGAATTGACAACCTGTCCCCGCCCCGCTAAAATGGTGGCAAAGGCTGGGCGCGCACCCAGAGGTGGGGGGAAAAGAGAAACCGCACCGGGAAGTCATGGAACAGGTTTGCTGAGGTTGAATTTGGGACGCCTGCCAGCGTTGAGGAAGGGAGAATAAACCTGACATTTTTGGAGCCGTCTACAGAAAGAACATTGCCAAGATATTTCCTGGCTCGCCGGCGTAGCTTTAGGGGTCATTTTGAGCCATCTCCGTGGCAGAAATGTACACAGATGCCCGAGTACTGGGTTCGAAACCCAACGAGGTCACCTGGTTTGGGAGGAAGTCCCGCCCTCGAATTTGGGGGGGTCTTGCTTGCCTCCAAATAAAATGGGAAGGGGAGGCAAAAACGAAAGAAAATAAAAATTATTTCCCCCTACGCACTGCTTCCAAACGAAATTTCGAGAAAAGTAGTCCTTTTAGTAAATTTGTGTAGAGTTATAGAGATATTAAATTGTATGGTGTGTTTTTTTTGTAAAGTGTGTGAGTAGTTTATGCGTGATATGTTTGTACTTCTATTTAATTTACAATGTTATTTACAGTCATTTGTTTGTTCTATGTGATAACTTATCCATAAAAATATTTTAAAGCAAACACACACAGCATTCATGGTTTCACACAATAAAAGCAACCGCACTGTTTTATCCATTGTGTACAAAATACAAAAAACCCACAAAGCACATCTCGTACGGCTCCCTGTTAGCGCAACGCTGGGGGAACGGGAGAGCGCGGTCCCATCGTCTTGGGCGCGTTCGGTTCGCCTCTGCGTTGCGACAAAACGTGAGCGGGGAATTTGCAGCCCCCTTTTTTCAGAGATTTATAGTTTCCCCACCTTCTGCTCCTAAGGGTAAACGTTGTGCGTCAGCGTACACAATACCGGGCGGACAATTCGCGCTTGTTTTTATCTCTCCAACGTGTCCCACCTCAGTCCTTTCCTGCGCAAGAACTTCCTCCCAGGGTCTCCCCATTTTCACGAGACCCTCCTCTCTTCCCGTCCCAAGAAACATCAGCGCACGTCCTCCCCTTCTCGCAAAACGCGCTCTTGTTCCCGCGCTGCAAACAACGCAGATACCACCCTGCAGGGTTAACACTTCCAGAGAGAGAGAAAATGGCGGCACCATCAGGACACGCTGGAGCCGTCAAAGGCCGAAGTCTCCAACTCGGTGTAAGATTCGCGGCATCCAAGAAGCTCCTGGACAAATGGCTCCCCTTTCCTCGCGGCGCCGGTAACGTCCCCGTTTCTACAGGAATGCCACCGGATGTGCCCGTTGGCTTCCCCGTCCAACCCGTTCCTGTCCGGGTTCCAGTCCGCACTGTCTTTGCTTTTCACCAAATCGCCGTCGACGTGGACGCTGTCCGTTTCCTCTCCGCCTCCGCCGTAGAAATTTAGCCCGACACGTATACGGGTAGACTCTCCATTTTCTCCGCCGTGCGAAGGAGGCTTTTGGTTGGCGGGTCTGAACCGGACTTTTTTACACAGGACGTGTTGGCTGATGATCTTCCGGAAGGTGTGCCGGAACTCCCGGATCCGGTAGGCGTAGATTAGCGGGTTGACGACGGAATTGGCGTGGGAGAGAAGGATGGCCACGTACATCAGCCATAGCGGCGGGCGCGTGCAGTCCCGGCAGAAGAGGGTGTAGCAGTTTATGATGTGGAGCGGCAACCAGCAGACGGCGAAGAGTCCTACGATGATCGCCAAGGATTTGGCCGCGTGGACTTCCTTCTGCAAGATGGAGCAGGAGCGCTCGCCGTGCGCCATCTTGTTCCCCATCTGCTTCAGCTGCCGCCGGGCCGCCATGAAGATCTTCAGGTAGATGCCGAACATCAGGAGCAGCGGGACGAGCACGCAGGCGAAGAAGTTGTAGAAGACCATGTACTCCATGGTGACCACTCCCTCGAAGAGGCACGGCACCATGTCGCCGCTGCAATTGTGGTTGTCGGAGGACGACGACGAGGCGTTCTTGTCCGTCGCTTTCTCTGCCGCCGCCGCAGGCCGCCGGTGCCAACCCAGCATGGGCGTCAGGCCGATGACGAAGGACAAAACCCAGCAAATGGCGATGATGCCTTTAGCCCGCGACCCGGTCACCAGAGCGTTGTACCTGGAAACGGAAAATCACAGCGTGAATTTCGACGCGGAGGACGTTGGATTAATTTCCACCAAATCCCGTTAGTCACCGCCCCATCCTCACATTTACCTTTTAAAGCATTAATTTAATCAATCAATTATTTAATTTAATTTAATTTAATTTAATTTAATTTAATTAATTTAAAGTTTTCCCCTTAAAATTCAAAACAAGATGGCCCTAAATCATTAGGCGTAGCGATAACGACGGGCCCCCGTATATCGAGTGTCGCTATGCATGCGTTGTTCGATGTTGCTACAGTAACGGAGCTCTGTTATCGTAGCTGCGTCTGACGATGCCGCCGACCAAAAATATACCTTATAATATATCGCGCACTATTGCTACCTTAGAAACATATTGCGCACTATTGCAGTTCCGCACCTTAGATATACCAGCTAGCAAAAATAAAAACGCGAGTTGCGTCCACCATCTTGAATCACAGGCATGCCCATTGGGACATTAAAAGCGGATTGCCTCGCATGCGTGCGATTTTGCAAAACCGTTGTTAAGGCAGCCACCGACGAAGCCCCTCCCCTCCCTTCGCCTGCGCACTCTCACCTGAGGGGCATCCGTATGGCGATGATCCGGTCGATCGCGATGGCCAGGAGCGAGAAGATGGAGCTCTGGGTCAAGACCAGGACGAAGCAGGCGATGAAGAGGCAGGCGTGGAAGGAGGCGCAGAAACCCGTGCTGATGGCGATGGCGAAGGGTATGGCGAGCACCCCCACGGCCACGTCGGCCACGGCTAAGGAGGCCACGAAGTAGTTGGTGACGTTCTGGAGGTTGCTGTTGAGGCAGACGGCCCAGCAGACCAAGACGTTGCCCGCGATGGCCAGGACCGCGATGGCCAGCTCAAGGGCGATGTAAACCACGTCGGCGAGGAAGTCCGGGTGCCCACGGACTAGCATGGCGAGGCCGGCGCGAGAGGGTCCCACAGAAAGGTCCCCGAGTCCATAGCGGCAGTGGTGGCGGCAGCGCGGAGGCAGGAGGTGGCAGCCACGCACTTTGAGGCGCCTGTTGGCGGCAAGAACGCGCAAAGCTGGTTTGGGTTCCAATTCCACGCAGGGAGGGTCTAAGAGCCTGCGCGCCAAACGACATCAGCAAGGCGAAAAATACATCTCCAAATAGAAATTAGCGGGACGCGCGTGACATTTCGGCCCTTCCCATTTTCACAGTTGCTTTTAAAATATCCCGTTTTTTCGCCTCCTCTTTTCGTCTTTGGCTTAACTTGAACCTCCGCAAAGCGAATCCAAAACCATCCCGATCAATCATCTCCCTTCCCGCCGCTTTTAAAATGTCCCGGTTTCTTTCTCTCTCTCCTCTGTCCGAAATTTTAAATTTTGAGCCTCCAAAATTTAGCAGAAAGTTTTACGCCTCTCTCTGCGCAAAATTTTCTACAGTTCCGTTGTTTAATCCTGCGCTTTCCCCATTTTTAAAAGAAGGTATTAAAATATCCCCGTTTCTTTCTCTCTCTTCCTCCCTCTTTGGTCCTTAATTGCTGCAAAATTGAGCTCAAAGTGCCAAACCGTTAATTTAATTAAGGACGGAGAGGCGACGCGGCGCAAGAATTGTGCCAGAATGGGGTTGGACTAGATGGCCCTTGGGGGTCTCTGCCAACTCTGTGGTTCTATGAAAAGCAAACTGCGGCAACCTCTTGCGTGATTTTCCTCGTTAATAACTATTAATGTCTTGACCACCCTCTGAAGTTGCTTCGCCGCACGTGCGTTCCCAGTTTTCATCCGTGGAAATACTGGAAGGTGTGGTTAAAATACATTAAAATAGGAACATCTTTTGCCTTCCCAAAATTTCGTATCCCGCCGATGCCGGCTGCAATTTTCCCATTCTCACGATTATCCGCTTGCGCTAACCTTTAAGGGGAAAAAAAGAGAGAAAAAGATCGTAAGGAGAGACATATAAAATTATTGGTCCCCTCGTATTCGCGGAACAAATGTTCGCGGTTTCAGTTATCCGCGGCTGAAAAAATAGGGATGCATACCATAGAGTTGCACTGAGAAATGCCTCTCTAGGAATCTTCTAGGTCCTCCAAGCAACTCTATGGTCTGTTTGTATGTCCTTTATTTTAATAGGGTTCACAGATACTGGGTTTTTTTTAACTTTATTTGCATATTCATAATGAGATACATTGGAGATGGGCGGCCCAAATTTCAACGCTACATTTCTTATACACCCATAGCTAGCTTGAAGGTAATTTTATACACAATATTTTAATATATGGAATATTTTATTGCAACTGAACGCTGAAAGTCTGCGTCTTTTCGGCCATCTTTTGACGCCCGCCTAACGCCAACGCTGCTAAAAGAAATGCCAGCTAGACAGAGGAAAAGATGCGAAAAGGGCTTTGTATAAAGGAGCGTCTTTTTGGAGGCTTCGTTAATATATAAACACACAAAAACATACATATAATTCATGTACTGGTCACCCCCCCTGTATCCACGGGTTCGGTATCCACGGTTTCACTTATCCACATCCAGGGGAAAAAAGTCCTCTCTAGGCATTTCTAGGTCCTCCAATGTGACTCTATGGTCAATTTCTGGTGCTCGTCTCAATTGAAAAAAGTAACAGGGTTCCCAACTATCCACGGTTTCAGGTATCCACGGGAGGAGGTTTTGTTTGTTTTTTTGGTCTCAGGAATTTTTTTATTGGAACAAGACCATTCTACAGAAAAATACACCCGACCGCAAAAAATTGCGTAACAATAACGCAATAATGATAATAATATTTTTTTTCCTCTTTTCTTACTAATATAAAAATAATACAAATATACAAAAATAATACAAAATACAAAAATAATACAAAAATAAAAATAAAAATAAATACATTTTGGGAGACTCTCTAGCCATTTCTAGGTCCTCCAATGCAATTCTATGGTCAAATTCATGTTGAAAATAATTGGGTTCCCTATTATCCATGGGTTCAGGTATCCACGGGAGGGGGTCTTGTGGATAATGGGGTCAGCATTTATTAAAAAGGAGCCAGTGAGCCTTAACGGTTTGGATGAGGACTTCGGAGGACAGAACCCTGGATGAAAGTCACACTGTCTCAGCCTCAGAGGGAGCCAAAGGCAAACCCAGCTCTGGACACATCTTGCCAAGAAACGCCCACGATAGCGTCACCGTAAGTCGGAAATGGCGCACGGCGGAAAAAAACCCTAAAAGCAGGGGATTTGCAACTTCCAAACATTACGGGTGAAAGGAGACGCACATTTATGGCGCAGTTTTGCAATGCCCGGACGCCAAAATGGCCGACTCGAAGGCACGCCAGAACAACAAGGGGGCATTTCTGTAACAAACGCAACCACACCATTTCACAGCATTGAAAGCAATTTCCTCTTGCCATTTTTGGGGTTCAAAACCCACAAACCATCCAACTGGATTTCAATATTCATAGTGATGGAAGGGACCTCCAAAGGCCATCTAGTCCAACCCCATTCTGCCCTGCAGGAAGACACACTCAAAGCATTTATAACAGATAGATAGCCATTTTGGAAAGATCGCTTGTGGGTTTCAAACACCATTAAGGCTGGTTTATTCCATAGGATCATAGTGCTGGAAGGGACCCCCAAAGGACATCTAGTCCAACCCCTTGGAATAAACAATCAAATGGCCACCCAGCCTCTGTTTAAAAACCACCAAAGAAGGAGACTCCACCGTACAACAAGGCGTTGCTTTCTTTCTCATTGTCTGTTTTCCCCACCATTTTGCACAGCCTGTTCCTGTCTCGAACTCGTTGCTTCCTCCCTCTAATGTCCCATTTTTCATCCTCAGGAACAGTCTGTTCTTTCGGAGGAGGAAAAAATTTCGGCGAGGCCTTGGAGGGTGTCCAAACCCACCTTAGAAAGCAAATGTCTGCCTGTGTTAGACATTTGGAGGAATGGACTCAATTCCATCGTTCCCATTTAAATTTTAAATATCTCAATATCTCCAATGTTTCGGAGAATGAAAACCGGGCCGGATAAACGTCCGATTGTGGTCACGATTGGCAAAAGTTATTAATGAGGAAAAAAACACACATAGAGAGAAGCTAGGAGAGGCTGCAGCAGTTTGCTTTTGCCTGAGCTGACTGGGGAGGGCAACGTCCAACGTCCCCGTGATCGTTAATTGAGTTAATTGATTACAAGCCAATTTTGTGTTATTAACTCAAGAAAGGTGCGGATGAAGGGGGGAAATTGGCGAGAGAAATTGGGACATTTTATTAAAAGCAGCGGGAAGGGGGGAAAAAAGCAAAAACGGGAGAGGAGGAATTAATTGGTACTGTCTTTCGCAGACGGGACCCCAAGGGGACATCTAGTCCAACCCGCTTCTGCCATGCAGGAATTCACGGCTAATCCAGCCTCTCATTAAAGGCCTACAAAGGAGGAGACCCCAAACACCCTCTGAGGCGACCCATTGCTCTACATCGGGAAAACACCCCAATTTATAAGGATAAAATATTGGAAGGAACCCCAAAGGCCATCTAGTCCAACCCCCATTCTGCTATGTAGCAATGCACAACTCCAGCCTCAATTTAAAGACCTACAAAGGAGGAGGCCCCCAAACACCCTCTGAGGCCACCCATTCCTCTACAGTGGGAAAACACCCCAATTTATAAGGATAAAAAATTGGAAGGGACCCCCAAAGGCCATCTAGTCCAACCCCTTGCCACGTAGTGATACACAATGACAGCAGTCCTGTGAGGTGGGTTTCTTTTTAAAGACCCCCAAAACTAGAGAGCCCACCACCCTATAAGGCAATCCATGTCTCTGAGAGACCCCCAAAGGCCATCTAGTCCAACCCCTTGCCAATAGGAGCGAGTCCATATAGCCAAGAAGTCCTTCCTAGAAGTAACATGGAATCTCCTTCCGTGGAAGGGGCTCCCAAGGGTCATCCAGTCCAACCCCTCTCCAGGCAGGAAAACACAACTAAAATAACCCAAAGTGTGTTTAAACACCTCTGGGGCGGCTTGTTCAGCTTTGCAGAAGCTTTGTTGGAAATTTAATTATGCCGTTTGAAAACTCGTATTGGATTATTTGTTTGATGTTTTGTATGTTGTTTGCCGCCCCGATTTGGATGGGAGAGGTGGGATATAAATATATTATTATTATTATTATTATTATTATTAATAATAATAATAATTGTTTTGGCCATGCTAAGGACTAATACAATAACTAATCCCCGATAATAGCCTTCTGTGGTTTGTTTTAAACTTCCATTGGTTCCTTTCCTCATTCGTCTTCCCCACTCGTCTGTTTCCAGTAATAAGAGGAAATTAAATATTAATCACAGATCATTTCCCCCTCGGCGGCTGTTCCTTCTCGGAGGAATGGGTTGCTACAGAAATGGGTGACGCGGGAAAACATCCCATGACGGCTCACTGCGTACACTTCGGGGATGATGGGACATGTTTCATACACAGGGTTTTATTTTACTTTTTGCATTTGCAGGGGAAAGAAAGGTCTCTTGCAAAATGAGGAAGGGGGCTGCTCCCAAGAGACGATCAATAATCAATAATCAATACCTAGTAGTCACCGCCAGTATTGGATGCCAGGAAATCTCTCTGTGTATCTGTTGCTGTGGATAAATTAATTATTATTATTATAGAATGCAATCTCTCTTTAGGTGGCACAGTGCAAAATAATTGAACGATGGAGGACAGATGTCCCAAAATATTTTTTTAAAAATAGGAAACAGGTATCCTTAGACAAAATTGATTAAAACACACACACACAAGGAAATAATGGGGGAAAAGAGGAGACGGAAACTGGTTTAATAATAGAAAAATTCTCTTTTAAGGAATAAGTCCAACAAATGGACGGGTCCTGTTGGTTTTAATTGGAATTATTGGAAGTTTTTCTGTCTAAAAACAGAGGTTGGGTTATACCTTCACCTGACTTAGGGTTATATTAGCTGTGGATTTATTCCTTGCATTGCTGGCAACAGTGAGCGGGGTTGGTCTAGTTGACCTTTGGGGTTCCCCTATTATCATTTGCTTCTCCCTTTCCACCATCAGTCATGGCATAGTCTCTGCTCAATGGGGAGATGATTTTAAAAAAATAAGCCAATATTGGCTTTATTTCATCACCTTGTTTTTAGGATATATATATATATATATATATATATATGCCTTTAGCGGCAATTGTAGCATTGGTGGAAGCAGGGCTAGACTAGATGTCCTCTAGAGCCCCCTCTCCCCAGCTCTGTCGGGGTTGCCTGCCATGACTCCCATTTGAAACAGGCCAAAAGACTTTTGCTATTTTCCATTTAACACCAACCTCCCTCTGCCTGGAAGCTTTTCACACCATAGGAAAAAGGAAAAAATAATTAAATGCAATTACTTAAATACACAATTAAATCATGCTGTGTAATGATGCCATTTGGCCTTTTAGATGCAGGCCTGGCCTGATCCCAGAATATCTCTGAGGCAGAAGGAAAGGACTAAATTTGTAATATTAATTATAACGATTTAGATAACATTAATATTATAGCATGGCAGAACGGGGGTTGGACTAGATGGCCCTTGGAGGTCCCTTCCAAATCTAGGTTTCCAATTTATATCATAATACCTGTAGAAATACAGAACAAAGAGTAAGATATCCAAAACTGTGCAAATGCATTTTTAAAAAAATATTTTAAAGGGGAAGCCATGAAAATGAGTCAAATTTATTTAATAACAAAAACTGGCTCTTTCAAGGACTTCAAGTTGAGTTTCCTCTCCTTCGTTAGAGAAGTTATTATTTATTCAAATCAGAAATGTTGGATGAAACTATTCAGTGGGGTTAAAGTTTTGGATTTATTTCCCCAGAGTCTGTTGGACTAGATGACCTTTGGAGAACCCCTTCCAACTCTATTATGATTTTCATTCCCCCCTCCCCATTCTAATGAATCCTCTCTCCTCTACTGGAAGATTTATCATTTTTAAAAGCATTTCTAAATGTTAAAAGCAATTAAAATTTTTGTTTTAATTCACTACGCCTTTGTATCCGTCACAGCCAGCAAAGGAGATTGGGGTTGGACTAGATGACCTTTAGGTGCACCTCCTTCCAAATCTCGCCATCCCACCATTACATAGCCTGCTATTTTCTTCCACCAAAGAAGGAAAATGGAGCAAAACTTTTTGCAATTTCCCCCTTTTTACTCCCTTCTCTGTCTCTCTTTGGAAGCTTTTCTTGCAAAGGCGGAGAGATTTTAAAAAGATAACAATTAAGAAATTAGATTACCCTGCCCCGAGTGTCCATTTTTTTATTCAGGAAGGAAAATAAATAAAATAAAACCACACACAGAGAGAGAAAGAGAGCAGCTACTGGGGACAAAATTTCCTTGGCTGGATGTCCAAGTCCTTATTTTATCCCCATTATTGTCATTAAAGAAAGAGGGAAAAAATATCTTTTAACGAGCTCTCGTCTTGGGAGGTTAATTGCAGCCACCTCGTTAGAGGATGGGAAGAAATCTCTCCCTGCAAAATAAAATAAAATAAAACAAAACAAAACTCTGGCCCACCTTTCCAGACAATCCTCATAAAATTATAGAGTTGGAGGGGACCACAAAGGGCATCTAGTCCAACCCTCTCATAATCCTCTTTTTATCTTCCTGGCTTCCTCAGAATCACAAATTATTTTAAATAAAAATTAACACACAACTAATTGCAAAGTGTGGGAGGAATTTTGGATGGACTTTTGGAGAGGTTTAAAAATAAAGGACCAGAGAGGAGAGGGTGGGACGCGTTCAACGCTTTCTCCAGATGTTGCTCTGGACTGCAACTCCCATCATCCCATCTCCCCGAGCCAACAGGGCCAAGGAATGCTGGGAGTTGCAGTCCCAACAACCCCCTGGAGGTTGGGTTGGCGTGATAATCACAACTCGCTCTGTCACATGGAAACCACAGCAGAGCCATGTATTGATGGTGCGCAGTTTCTGGGCGCATTTAAATGGCGCATGGGTACTGTGCATATATTACGTTGTGTGCATTTTATGGCACACATTTTGTGGGCCGATTTTATGGTGCAATTTTTAAAAAAGTAGTCTATATTTAGTGTGTACAATTTTATGGTGCGCATTTTCCCGGCACATTTAACGGTGCACTTTTTTTGGTGCTGTGTGCATTTAGTAGTGCACAGTTACTATTTACATTTTTATGGTGCAATTTTAAAAAAAGTAGTCTAAATTTACCGTGTAAAATTTTATGGTGTGCATTTACCTGGCATATTTTAACGGTGCACTTTTTTTTGGTGCTGTGCGCATTTAGCGGTGCACAGTTACTATTTACATTTTTATGGTGCAATTTTTTAAAAAGTAGTCTAAATTTACCGTGTACAATTTTATGGTGTGCATTTACCTGGCACGTTTTAACGGTGCACTTTTTTTTTTGTGCTGTGCGCATTTAGCGGTGCACAGTTACTATTTACATTTTTATGGTGCAATTTTTAAAAAAATAGTCTATATTTCTCGTGTACCTTTTATGGCGTGCATTTTCCTGGCACATTTAACGGTGCACTTTTTTGATGTTGTGCACATTTAGCAGTGCACAGTTACAATTTACATTTTTATGGTGCAATTTTTTAAAAAAGTTGTCTATATTTAGCGTGTACAATTTTATGGTGTGCATTTTCCTGGCACATTTAACGGTGCACTTTTTTGATGTTGTGCACATTTAGCGGTGCATGGTTACAATTTACATTTTTATGGTGCAATTTTTAAAAAGTAGTCTATATTTATCGTGTACCTTTTATGGTGTGCATTTTCCTGGCACATTTTTTTTTGGTGCTGTGCGCATTTAGTGGTGCACAGTTACTAGTTATATTTTGTGGATTCGCAGTTTCTGTGCCCTGTTTTATAGAAGAAATTTTTGTGTTTTGTTTTATTTAATGGTGCGCACTTACACAGCGCACGGTGGTGTCCAGTTACTCCATGACAGAGGAAGGAAGGAAGAAATCTCATAACAACAAACGCATAAATGGCGGTGGCGGTTTGACTCTTAAGTAGTACACCTGCGCGTGATTTGACGTTACGCACCCGCTAGATTAATTTTGCATCCATTTCCCTCCCTTTGAAAAAACAAGAGACGGTTTCCTCAGCCTTAAACAAATCATATGGAAATAAACGCAAGTTAAGTGCATCGATTTTTATTTTCGTTCTCTTAAATGGAGAGATCAATCCAGATAAAAACTCTCCCGGCTGCTTGGCTGCAACTCCCCAGTTTTGCACATTTCCTGCCCGGGTTGGTTTGCAAGGGAAGCATAATAATAATTTTTGTGTGTATCTCTGTGTATGTGTTTGTGCGTATACCCTCCAACATTTCGCAGATGGAAACCCCAAAATGTGGTCAGAAGAAGCCAAACAAACAAAAAAGCGTGCAACCGTTTCCTTTGGCCGGCGTTCCCTCCCTGCAAAGAGCAAAACTCTCTTGAATTAATTGGTCCCAAACTAGAACTTTTTTGCATCAGGAAATTCTGTTTGCAGCGACCAAAGAAAGCCCAGGATGGAAGTGCGGAGGAAGAAAAAGAGAAATTCGGACGCTTTAAAAAGCAGCTTCCAAAAAAATTGGATGGCATAAAATTGTTACAGTTGGAGGATTTGATATGCCAGATTTCTATATCTATATCTATATCTATATCATATGTGTGTGTGTGTATATATACATCAAATATGCTATAAATGTAACAGAAATATTAAATATTTCTATTATGCATGGAAACAGGTAGGGATACATATACACACACACATATATATATATATATATATACACACAGAGAGAGAGAGCTGTGTGTGTGTGTATATATATATATATATATATACATCAAATACGCTATAACTGTAACAAATATTAAATATTTCTATTATGCATGGAAACACGTAGGGATACATATATATATATATATATATATATATGTATATACACAGAGAGAGAGAGAGAGAGGCATAACACATATCTCTCTCTGTGTGTGTATATATATATATATATACACATCAAATATGCTATAAATGTAACAAATATTAAATATTTCTATTATGCATGGAAACAGGTAGGGATACAGATACATATATATATATATATATATATATATATACACACACACACACACACACACACAGACATAATACATATCTCTCTGTGTGTGTATATATATATATATATATATACAGTATATATACATCAAATATGCTATAAATGTAACAAATATTCCTATTATGCATGGAAACACATAGGGATACATATACATATATATATATATACACACAGACAGACAGAGAGAGAGACACACATAATACATATCTCTGTGTGTGTGTGTGTGTGTGTGTGTGTATATATATATATATATATATATATACATCAAATATGCTATAAATGTAACAAATATTAAATATTTCTATTATGCATGGAAACAGGTAGGGATACAGCCTTTCCCTGTTGAATGACGGCCCAAGGAGAAGTACATCTTTCAGAGGCTGGGTGGCATTATATCAGGAGGGCTTTGATTGTGTATCCCTGCATGGCAGAATGGGGTTGGACTAGATGGCCTTTGGGGTCTCTTCCAACTCTATGGTTCTGTGAGTTCTCCATGGTGATGAAATGGTTTAGGACTAGAGGCTGTGATGCTGAAATTGTTCTGGACTAGAGGCCAGATGGCTGCTGGTCAGGAGGGCTTTAATGGTGTCTCCCTGCCTGGCAGAATGGGGTTGGTCTAGATGACCCTTGGGGGTATCTCCCAACTCTGGGATTCTATGAGCTCTCCATGGTGGCAAAATTGTTTAGGGCCAGAGGCTGGACGGCCATCTGTCAGGAAGGCTTTGATGGTGTCTCCCTGCATGAAAGAATGGGGGTGGACTGGATGGCCTTTGGGGGTCCCTTCCAACACTGAGTTCTCCATGGTGCTGAAATTGTTTAGGATTAGAGGCTGGGTGGATATTTGTCGGGAGGGCATTGATGGCATCTCCCTCCATGGCAGAACGGGGTTGGACTAGATGACCCTTTGGGGTCCCTTCCAACTCTAGGACTATGAGCTCTCCATGGTGCTGACATTGTTTAGGTCTAAAGGCTGGATAACTATATGTTTTGATGGTGTCTTCTTGCATGGCAGAATGGGGTTGGACTGGATGACCTTTGGGGTCCCTTCCAACTCTATGAGCTCTCAAAGGTGCTGAAATTGTTTCGGACTAGAGGCCGGATGTCCCTCTATCATTGGGAGGGCTATGACGGTGTCTTCCCTGGGGTTGGACTGGATGGCCAGACTATTATAATTTATTATAATATAGAATATTATATTATTATAATTTATTATAATAATAAATTATGAGCAAACCACTGAACACATACAGAGTCCCATCTTGGAAGAAAGGAGGGGTATAAATCTAATAAATATTAAATAAAAATGAATTAGGAGAAGGAAAGGAACTGTGTCTTGGGTTTCCAAATCCCGGGACAGGATTCGAACCCTCGCCAATGGTCCAGAACTCCACCCGGTCGGTTATCACTGTTTCCCAGTTTGATTATTCCCATAAACAATTATGATTATGATTATTGATAAACCTGGAAGGTGACGCATTGTCCCATGATGGGATTTTGCACCAAATTTGAATCATGGACGATGGGGATGGAGGAAGAGAGGCAGGAAGAGGATTTGGGGAGGGGGTGTTGGTGTGAATTGGGGGGGCAGGAAATCCTGGGATTTCTAGTTTCACAGGGTCTTTTTTTTTTAAAGCCTTCTCTGCCAAAGAGTGATGGTGCCTCTCACCAAACTACAAATCCCTGGGAAATAATAGCAAATCATCACCCAGTTTCAAACCGGATTATTTGTGTCCAAGTGTGGATGGACCCTTGGTTTCACCTTCCTTCCCCCCCCTCTTCCTCTCCCCCAGCCCCCCCAAATCGCTCCCACTTTTGGGGAGGGGGCGACCCTTTTATACCCTCCCACCCAAAGGCAGGAGGAAAAACCACGCAGGGAAACCCGGGTCCAAATCTGAAGCCACCCTAACACACCAACAATCCAAATTTGAAACTGGAGGGGCTCCGTCCTATGGAATCCCGGGATTTGTAGTTTTCGCAAGGTCTTTTTTTTTTTTTAAAGCTATGTCTGCCAAAGAAAGCTGGCGCCTCTCACCAAACTACAAATCCCAGGATTTCCCATAGGCATAAATGATGATCCAGATTCAACCTGGGTTATTTGTGTCGTGTGGATTCAGCCAGAAGAGAGTGGAAATCCGGAAACCTCAGAAGTTGGGTGGATTTGGGTGGGCAATGTATCATCATCATCATCATCATCATCAATTAATATAGAGGGCGAAGACCCCCTTTTCCATACCCACAGCCCCCCCCAACCCACCCACCCAAAAAACCTGGGCTGCTTTTTCCCAAAGGGAGAGGACAAAGGACACCCAAGTGGACACGGGATTAAGAGGGGACACGTCTGAAGGGGCGCCCCTGGAACCCCAGGAAGCAGGGGAGGGCTGGGCTGGGCTTTTACAGGTGGGTGGACTTATAGGGGGGTGCTTTTTTTGGGGGGGGGTCTCCGCCCCGCATTATTCCCCTCCCTCCCTCCTTTCCCCATCGCGCAAAGGAGCCCGCCTGGGTCCCACCGCTTTGGAGAGAGCCACAACGCCTTGGCTGGCCCGCATTCACACGTAGCTCTGCCCCGACCCAGCAAAGACACGTGTCTCCCTCCCTCCCCTCTCCAGGGGGGTCTCCGGGGGTCCTGGGCTCACCTGCGGCTTCTCCTCCTCCTCCTCCTCCTCCCTTCCTTCCTAGCCGGCTCCTTGCCCGACCAGGATCCCTCGATGCCTCCTCCTCCTCCTCTTCCTCGCCCAACCCAACCCAGCCCAACCCGGGCTCGCCCTCCATCTCCTCCTCCTCCTCCTCCCCCTTATCCGCGGAGGCGCAGCCAAGGCGCCCCCTGCCGGCCAAGCCCGGGAAGCGCGGAGGCTTTGGCCAAGGCGACCCAGGGCGCGCAAAGCAAAGCAAAGCTAAGCAAAGCAAGCCTGGGGATGAAGAGGAAGAAGAGGAGGAGGAAGAGGAGGGGGGGGGGCAAAAAAGGAGGAGGGGGCAAAAAAGGAGGAGGGGGCTCTATGTCTCCCCCTCCCCGACCCCCCTTACCCCTCCGGGGGGGCTTCTCTCTCTCTCTCTGCCTCTTCCCCCCTCACCCTTCCCCAACTTTCTTGCAATTACGCAATGAGTTGCAACAGGTGGGATTTTGGGGAGAGGGGCAACCGAGTGGGGTGGGTGGGTGGATGGGAGGAGGAGGGGGGCAAAAAAAGAGGAGGGGGTCCTACCTCTCCCTCTCCCCCTCCCCGACCCTCCTTTTCCTCCAAGGGGTGGGTCTCTCTTTCTCTCTCTTCCCCAGTTTTCACCCAATTGCGCAAAGAGTTGCAACAGGTGGGATTTTGGAGAGGGGCAACCGGGTGGGTGGGAGGAGGAGGGGGGCAAAAAAGGAGGAGGGGGTCCTACCTCTACCTCTTCCTGACCCCCACCCAGGGGTATCTCTCTTTCTCTCTTTTCCTCTCCCCCTCCCGGACCCCCCTTTTTTCAAGGACTCTCTCTCTGACTCTCCCCCAATTTTCTTCCCAGTTGCGCAGAGTTGCAAAAGGTGGGATTTTAGGAGAGGGGCGACCCCCTCGGGGGGTGCAACCGGGTGGGGTGTGAGGAGGAGGAGGGGGGGACAAAGGAGGAGAGGGGGTTCCTCTCCCCCTCCCGGACCCCCCTTTTTTCAAGGTCTCTCTCTCTCTCTCTCTGCACCTTCCCCAATTTTCATCCCATTGCGCAAAGGGTTGCAACAGGTGGGATTTTGGAGAGGGGCGCCCCCTTCCCTCTCCCCTCGGAAGGGGCAACCAGGGGGTGGGTAGGTGGTGTGAGGAGGGGGGCTACCACTTGCCACGAGGGCAAGCCCACCCACCCACCCAGGGATCCCCCCTAGGCTAGGAAACCATGGAGGGAAACCCTTTTCTTTGCGCCCTTGGGAGATTTGGGGAGCTCGGCCTCCTACTTGGGGGTCGGGTGGAATCTGGGAAGCGACCCCCATTTTAAAAAAATTAAAAATGGCAGGGAGAGACGTCCATAATTATAAATCATTAGCTTCCTCCCTCTTTCAGGATCATTTGTAGTTAACTTTAAAAATGACTGACCGTCTTGGAAAGAATGAAATTAAGGTACTATTATTGTTAAATGGACACAGACACAGAAGAAGGAGTCCAGGGCTTTCCAAATTTTTGGACTTCAACTCCCAGAAGCCCCAGCCAGTTTAGCCAACAGCCAGGGATTCTGGCAGCTGAAATCCAAAACATCTGGAGGGCCAAAGTTTGGAAACCGCTGGATGAGTCCCTATGAAGAAAGAGGAATGAATGGCCAAGTAACTTAGCTGGCCGGGGTTGGAAAAAGCTACTTTCTCCCTGACTTCTAATCTGGTTCCTCAAGGTTGACCCCCATATCCACGGGGAACACATTCCAAGACCCCCTGTGGGTATCTGAAACCGTGGATAACAGAGAACCTTATTATTTTCAATGAGACAAACACCAGAATTTGACCATAGAGTCATATTGGAGGACCTAGAAATGCCTAGAGAGAACACTATTATTTTCAATGAGATGAACACCAGAATTTGACCATAGAATCATACTGGAGGACCTAGAAATGCCTAGAGAGAACTCTATTATTTTCAATGAGATGAATGCCAGAAGTTGACCATAGAATCACCTTGGAGGACCTAGAATTGCCTAGAGAACATATTATTTTGGGCCTGGATAAGTGAAACTCTGGATACCAAATCTGTGGATACGGAGGTCGACCTGTATATACATTTCTTATACAGGTCATGCCCACCCCCACCCCAAATCGCACTGGAGAACTGAGAAAATGCCTATTTAATTTAATCCTTTCCAACACATTACCCATCATAACAAGCAGGAAGCTCACCGGCCTATAAATCCCCAAATCACCTTATATTATTTACCCAAACTTTATGCAAATCTTGTATAATATAGTAACAACAAATTAAAACAAAAGTTCCAGCTCACTGCATCCTTGTTTTGCTTTTTTCCTCCAGCCCTTAAAAAAAAGTTTTGCTGTTTTATGTTGGATCCTCTCCAGTTTTTATGGCCGCAGACAAAGAAATGTTCAGGTCACCCTTGGCGGCTCTGGCAGCAGCAGTTTCCAAACTGGTGTTGGTGGGGCTTTTTTTTGGACTACAACTCCCAGAACCCTCTGCCAGCTTGGACAACAGCCACGGATTTGGGGAGCTGAAGTCCGAAACACCTGGAGGGTCCAAAGTTTGGGAACTGCTACTCTGCAGGGTTAGGCTGACGAAGAACATGATTTCCTGGGGCATTATTATGAAAATTTGGGTACTGGAGGCAGGAATAATATGAATAATATGACTTTAAAAAGCACTGAGAAAAATCAAGCCAATATTCTAGGTAGAGCCAGGCCCGGAGATTGCTACTACTGCTCCGTCTCAATAAGATGGAGGCTTAATTAATATGGCATCCAACTAATTTTTGGAGGTGCATTTTAGGCTGATCTGCGGACGTATCCTCGTGCAAGGACTGATGGGTACAGAGGGTTCACTTTTGCACGGCGGTGGGATCACAAGAGGGGCGTCTGATTCCCCTCCGGGACAAGGTTTGCTTCTGGTTATGTTAATGAACACCCCCCCCCCCAAACAAAATCCCTCGCCATCTTTCGTTAATCAGAGACGCATTATCATTTGAATAAATAAGAGCGTGAACCCCAAAATTAAAACAATTCTTTTCATGGGCTGCCTTCCCCCTAAATTACCTTAACGACATTTTGGGGGTGGGTTTTAACCCTGCGTGACTGATAATACCAGCAGCTACTAACGCCTTTTAGTAGTAGATCAGGGGTAGGGCGAATGCTGATGGGTTTGTGTTGCACTGCGACTCCCATCAGCCACCTTACGGCCTGCGATGAGGACTCCTGGGAGTCAGAATCTAGTTTTTCATCTGTATTGTACTTGGTTTCACTTCACTTCCTGCCAGCCAGGAAGACACACAACTAAATCATTCCCAAAACATGGCCAGAAACTGACCATAGAGTTACAATGGAGACCCCAGGCATCCTCTCTAGGAAATTCTAGGTCCTCCAGCACGACGACTCTATGGTATGCTTTTTTTAAACAGCGTTTGCTATTAAATGTGATTTCGCCTTTTCCACGTTAAGTCCAGGAACATATGCGGATATGGGACTCACACATTCAAAACCATTTTGGCCTCGCTAGGAATACTTCAAAAGTGGCTCTTTTAACTAAAATAAAATACTATTATTTTAATTGTTGTAATTATCCTTGTTTAAATTGATTTTATTATCTTGCCTGTTGTTTTACTTAGATTGTACGCCTTCGGCAGGTTTCATTATGTTTTATCCTTGATTGTTTTTGTACAGCGCTGTGTACATTGAAAGCGCTCTAGAAATAAATAAACTTAATAATAATAATAATAATACAATAAATAACTCTAGAAAAGACTGCTGCATGAAATCTGAATTAGAATTTATAACCATGTTTGATTCTGTTCACACCGAGGCCTGAAAATAGGCTATGGTTTATCTCCACGGATGTAAATTTATTGGACCTGTAAAAAGATAACGATTCTTTTTCTCTCCCCAGGTGTAAATTTATTCACACATCCTTATTGTAGCAACATATGATTAGCACGCCATATTTATATGTGTATCCGTGGAACGAATATCTGTGGTTTCAGTTATCCATGGCGTAAAAAAATCGACACATACCAGATTCATGCTGGAAAATGCATCCTCTCTAGGAAACCCTAAGTCCTCCAACACAACTCTATGGTACTTTTTTCATAGAGGAAGTCCTTTATTTTGATAGGGTTTGCTATGATCCTTGCAGTTTCGCTTATAAAACGGTACGTCCAGGAATGGAACTATATATATATTTTTCATTGCCAATTGGACCCACTGTTTATAATTTCAGTCGCATCTTAGTTGCGCGTGCGTGCTTGAAAACACATTTTACTATTAAGCGTATCTTATTCTAGGCCAGGATTCACCTTAAATTAGTACAATTATCATTTGAGAAAAGGACCATAAAGTGACAGACAGTCCGGCCTGCTTTAAAGACAGTAACTATTCCCGCCTCAAATTATGACAAAACACAATTTACAAACCTTCCCGACAAAAGGTTGTAATTGATACAAGCCACACAAAGGCGTCTCTTGGAATACATTTAAAAAACCGAAACGTCACGCATGCAGCGGGCTGTTTTTACTGCATATTCCAAAAGAAAGTTTTTAATAGGACCAATATATATATATATATATTCCCCCCAGTAATAACATATTTGACAGTTTGCCCAGCCACTAGGGCCAGGATTTGCGCAACGGTTCCTCGCCAGATTCTTCAGGGCGGCTTCGCCTTCTGCTGCATTTATAGTCAGGTAAATACACCACCTTCTTAAAGCTTGGTGTCGGGCACAGTTTGTAAAAAAATAAAATTTTATAACCACTGCGGCAACCATATCCGGGTACTGTGCTGTTTGTAGAGTGAGATCCCAACTGGGGACGGTAATTTGCGGCGACACATAGCTCTGGTGTTGTTGGATATGGCCTCTTCTAAGAAAACGAAACCATACGCAAAACCCTTGGGCGTATATTGACCATAAGGCTACAGCAGTGCCCCCCCTTCCAAAAATTTCGTCCAAAATAAGGAAATAGAAAGTCTGGCTACATTCATTCTTCCGTTTATTCCGTTTTCGAACCCCGATGAGAAAACGAGGGGGAAAAAAAACACACCACACCAGTTCCTTCCTGCGTTTGGTTTTGTCAAAACTGGGGGTAGCCCTTTACATTCACACACCCCTTGCGACATTCAGAAATTATCCTTTAAACGTCCCGGAGGCACGCAGAAAGGCGCGCGGGGGAAATGGCGAAATTACGTATTTTTTTTTTTAAAGGCAGCCAAGTACACTTACGAAGAAAAAGCAAATAGCTCCTTCAAAGAAAAGAAGAAAATAATAATAATAATAATTAATGTACGTCCCTCAGCAGTGACCGGATCGCCGCCCTGTGTGTGGGCGCGTCCCGCGTCTAGGAAAGGTGTGGTTGGAGGCCGTTCTTACCACACAACAGTAAACCCTGGGCGCAATATTTTCCTTCATCTACTTTCTCTGTTTCTTCAGCGCACGTCTTCGGAGCCACGCAGGCTTCCCCAGATCGGCCGTCGCGTCTCGTAATCCAGGAGTTCTACGTAAGGCACTTCCTCGAATCCCGTTTCTTAGAACCCACAATACAATCCCGGCGCTTTGCGTCATCTTTCTATTTCCACATTTCCAACATAAGGAGTCCAATTCAATTCTTTCACAGGCGAAATCTACTCCTGCGCGGACGCAGGCCGTTAAATTTAAGACCCATAACGAGAAACTTAAAAAAACAAACCCAAAACAGGCTGCTGAGGTGCTTGGCGGATAACGCAAGGGAGGAAAAAAGAAAAAAGCGATTATATATAAGCCCCATAGGGGCGAAAACGTTATTTTTTACAAGTTGTTCTGAATAGGAGCTTAACTCTATCCAGCCGACCGAAAAAATCGCTTCCGTCTGAACGTCCGCCAAGGAAAAGGCTTTAACGAACGCACGGAGATAAAAGGCCAATTAAACCTATGCTAAAAGTAATTTCTTCTGGAAGCACCGTGTCTTCGTTCATTCATTCGTTCGTTATTTCTTTCCAAAATACCAATTCACATTATGGCGATAATCCGGACAGCTGGGACGCAGCCTGCGCTATTCTAAGAGGGACGATTCGGTAATTTAAAAAACTGGAAGCCTTGTGAACAGAGTGGAACAGAGTTTGGATTAAAACACAGAAACTGGGCAGGGTTTACTGGTTTGGATTGGTGAGGCTGGTATTCCTTCGCCACCAAAAAAAAATTTTTTTTTGACACCGATCGTCAGTCCCAGTGGCGAATCTGGAAAACGCTCCACGCAGCCTCATATTTCCGGTAATATTTGTGCAGATTGAGGAGGTGGAGGTATCCTAAGGCAATTAACGAGGTTAACGATTCAGAGTTTCTCCCGCCGTTGTAGCGTCAAGGAGGATTTCACAGGACGAAAAGTCTTTTAAAGAGTCTCACGGGTCGTACGGACTTCTTCCGTTTTTCCCGATCTCGGCCGTTTGGTCTCAAAAAGTTTCGTACTCCCGTTCGCTTGTCCTCCCGGAGAGTTTATTACGCGCATCTGTGATGCTAGACTTCCGAAGAGCAAAAATATTCTTAAAAAAAAAAAAAAACTTTTCGGACTAAAAACCGGGTTTTCCTCAGAAACCTGATTGGCCGAAGCCAGCTCGTGGAAAAATCCGTCTGGCGTTTCAATCGGAAGTCGAGAAAGATGGTTGAGCTTATTAACCGTGTCGTTATGAGTTGTCGTTGTCGTCTTTTCCTGCTTCCCCAACCCAACCCCAAAACCTTTGTGGTTGAGGATTCGATGGCTTTCAGGTTTCGAAGTATTTGTAAATCGCGGTGACGTACAGCATGACGTTTTGCCAATCTGGGCGCTCCGTCCGTACCATCTCGTTAATGTCCTACAACGAAGGGAGGGTTTAAAATAAAAAAGGGGGGTAGAGAAGAAAGAAAGATCAGCATGTGAACAAGTATATCCACCTTGCAATCGCTCTAGGAAAGCATTTATTTCACCCCAATTACGAGGGCTTTTGGGTCATCTATCTATCTATCTATCTATCTATCATTCTTGGGTACGCACCATGGTCTATGTTGCCTCTTTCAGTGTGCTGATTGGCTGCTCCTGTCACTCCCACAGCCAATCACCAACCACATGCAAATCAGCAACCGCATGCAAAATCCCTCTCCACCTCACAATCCACTCCTGCCACTCAATGGCCACATATCTGCCTACTGGGAGTGACCAAACAATGTGCTACAGTGTTGGCTATAGTTACTAAGGTTTGCAGGCCTTTCCAGTTTCACCAGTCTCTCAGGGCTGCGCAATTCCCACTTAGGATTTAAGTCTACACAGTAATACAGTAGGACCTTCATTATCGACTGATTCAATTATCCACAGGACACAAAACAGCACACCTACCATAGAGTCTTCCTAGAAAATGTGTCCTCTCTAGCCATTTTCTAGGTCCTCCAAGGCAACTCTATGGTGTTTTAAACCGGAAGTCCCATTATTTTCATTGGTGTTCGCTATTATCCATGGTTTTTGGTATCCACGCCCCCCCGAACCAATCCCCAGTGGATATGGGGGCCCTACTGTATAATTTCTATTCCCGCTGCAATGGGACCCAGGCAACCACGCGTGAGGTCTACCGGACATTTTTTTTTTTGGGGGGGGGAGTTTTTAAAATGGCGGATGGTACGCCAAGTCCAGCTAGTTAATAGATATACTAAATCCAACTATTAAGAAGACATAAACGGCATCAAACCAGCACACTGATGACATTCAGCTCTTTTTTGTGTATTCACTGAGGGCCAAAAATAGGCTATGATTTCTCTCCCCACGTGTAAATTTACTCGCACGTGCTCTTTATCAAATATTTTAATTGTTGTTTTAATTTGTAATTGATTTAATCACTTTATAAGGGAGGGGAAGGGAGTATATTGTTTACTGTATGGTTTTTTAATGTTGTGAACCGCCCTGATTGGATTACCAAAGGGCGGTATATAAATAAATAAATAATAATAATAATAATAATAATAATAATTATTTATCGTATATTGACAAAATCTTCCATCTCTTGTTTTGTCCCTGATCTCCCTTCCCCGCTTCAAAGGCGAGCCCATAAAACTAAAGCTTCCAAATACTTCTGTTTTTGGGGTGGTGGTGAAGGAAAATTCAAATTTCCAAAGGAGGAAAATAGATTTGGCCTCTCTAGGCATCTCTAGTGCAACTCTATGGAAAACTCCGGCAGACGTTACCATAGAGTCATCCTGGAGGACCTCGGAAATGCCTAGAGAGGCTAAATTTTTCGGACGATGGAGAATTGAAACTGCCGGTCCCAGTCCCGCGCAGACCTGTATTGCAAGACTTGGCGCCTGCTCAGAATTAAAGACCATTTTACCCCGTTAAAAGGGAAATTAGAACGCCCCGCTTCCTGTTTAGTGTTAAATTAAGGCAAACTTTTACGGCGGAAGGCAGCCCAACGTCTTCGCAGACGCCTACCAGAGTGGATTTGATGCCGACGCTTTCGGCTGCTTGGAAAGCCAGAGTGAAGTTCCTTCTCTAAAAAAAAAAAAAAAATACAAATTAAGTCCGTAATTAGACAAAGAGGAACTGTTTTAAAAGTCAACCGCTACATTGCCTAAATAGTCACTTCAAAAAAACGACAAACGATGGCGGTCTGACCTAACGTAACCGCTTCGACCCCTCCATTGAAAGGGATCCCGCCTCCAACCCACGGCTCCTGCCGGCCCAATTAAATCATCCCAGCTCCCGCGATAACGAAGCCCGTACCTTGTCCTGACTGTTCAGCTCCTGGTACGGGATGTGAGCGGGGAGGTACGTATGGAGCACGGCGCAGAACGCCAGCCCATCATTCCAACTGCTGCTGAAGTTCGTGATATCGATATTCTAAAGAAAGAATGAATTAAGGTAAGTAATTAAGTGTCTGAAATTGGAGCAATAAAAAACAGGGGCAGAAAATATACAGTCAGCCCTCTGTATCCACGGATTTGGCACCCACGGATTCCACCATCCACGGCTTCCTTGAGAATATCCCCCCAAATAATAATAATAATAATAATAATAATAATAATTTATACCCCGCCCCTCTGCTAAAAACAATTGGGGTGGATTCCAACAATTAAAACACTACAGTAGCAACTAAAAGCACCACCCACCCCCACAAAAAGACATTAAACAGTATAAAATTAAAACCACCTAATTAAAATCACATTAAAAAAGCAAATATAAACAAGACTGGGAAAAAAAAAACAGGCCAGGAGACGCAGCTCCTGAGGCCTTGCCGTTTTATATAAGGAAGGGACACCATTTTGCTAGGCCATGTAGTTGTTTTTAATTTATATTGGTTTAATATCTTTTTATGGGGGTGGGTGGTGCTTAGGGATTTTTATCTGTATTTGTATTTTAATTTTTGTAAGCCGCCCCGATTGTTTTTAACAGAGGGGCGGGGTATAAATAAATTTTATAATAATAATAATATTTTTTTATTTATTTCTATCCCGCCCCTCTGCAACGCAATCGGGGCGGCTTACAATATAAAAACTCCATAATCACAATGCCCTAGCCCACCCACCCCTTAAAATATTATTATTATTATTATTAATATTATTATTTATACACCATGTACATTTTACTACCATGTGTACACTTTATATAAGGGACCCCGCGTTTACTACACCATGGATTTTGGTATCCATGGGGGGTCCTGGAACCAAATCCCAACGGATACAGGTATAATCCGAATATTTTAAAAACAAATACACAGGCTCATTTCATGCCTTTTATTCCCCCTTTGAAAATAACAACAGCAATAATAATAATAATAATAATAATAATGATGATGTTTTGTGATAATGGGGAACCCCTCCCTCATTTTTCCATGTTGTTATTTATTGTATTTATTGTTTTAAAATGTGATTTTAGATAGTTGCTTTTAATTTATATTTGTTTAATATTTTTTTATGGGGGTGGGTGGGGGTGGGTGGTGTTTTGGGATTTTTATCTGTATTGTATTTTAATTATTGTAAGCCGCCCCGACTGTTTTAACAGAGGGGCGGGGTATAAATAAATGTTATTTACGTATTTATTTATTTATTATTACTATTATTATTTCTGCTTCTGATACCCAATTTTCAGATAAAGAAAGAACGCAGCGACTTTGTTCACGGCGGTTATGCCGGCAGTTGCCGAGGGGTCGCAAGGACGTAAATTAGAATATTCTATCCATTTAAAATAATGGGGAAAGCGAACAGAGGACAAACATCGGCCAAGAGGAGGTTTCGGGCAACGAAATCCATCGTCGGCCTTTTCCTCTGACAGGAATGCTGACTAGCCGTTAAAAAGAGTCCACGCACGGATGTTTGCTCGCTCGATCTGCGCAAAGCCACTCAAGGGGGCTAAGTGCTCCGCGTTATCTTATCTTCCCTTTGCGAACGATGCTCAAACAGGAGGGCGTGAGGTATCCAACCATTCGCTGAGTCCCTGGAAGCTGAGAAAACACTCTCATAAGTGTGTTTTCGACTCTTAGTGTCAGCAAAGAAATGTCAGAGAGGGGGAAAAAACAAAGCAGAGAGGGACAGGAAGAAGGCCTGCGCAGGTTGGCCGACCCTTGGCTTGGAAGCGCCACTTCTGGAAAAGATACATGAGCCGATAGTGTGATGCGGCAGCCATAAAGGCCAATGTGATTCTGCATCAATAGGAGCACAGTTGTAGTGCTATTTCTCTTAGGCTTCTGGTCAGGCCTCGCTCGGAGGAATCCGGCGTCCAAAAAGGAACAAACCGGAGGTTGACCAAGAGGGTAAAAAAACCTTACGAAGAACCGCTGAGGGAGCTGGGTGCGTTTAGCGTGGAGAAGAGATGGTGACTGTCTTTAAATATCTGAAGGGACGCCCCGTAGAAGATGGAGCCGGATGGTTTTCCATTGCTCCAGAGACCAGAATTAGGAGCGACGGGTTCAAATAACAAGAAAAGAGATTTAAGCTAAACATTAGAAAGAACTTCTTGACTGCAAGAGTGGAATATGGACATCCTCAAAGGGTGGTGGACTTCCATCTGTGGAGGCCCTTAAACAGAGGTTGGGAGTGCTTGAGCTACATGGCAGAAGGGGGTCAGACTAGATGGCCTTTGCAGATCCCACCCAAAGGGTGCTCAGCAGTGGCTCCTCTTCCTCTTGGAAAGATGTGACCAGTGGGGTGCCACAGGGTTCTGTCCTGGGCCCAGTGCTATTCAACATCTTTATCAATGACTTAGATGAGGGAATTAGGGGCATACTTATCAAATTTGCAGATGACACCAAATTGGGAGGAGTAGCTAATACCCTGGAGGACAGGATCAAAATTCAGAATGACCTGGATAGACTGGAGAGCTGGGCCAAAGCTAACAAAATGAAATTCAATACAGAGAAATGTAAGATACTGCACTTAGGGCCGAAAAATGAAATGCACAGATATAGGATGGGAGAGACCTGGCTGAACGAGACTACGTGCGAAAGGGATCTAGGTGTCCTAGTAGACCACAAGTTGAACATGAGCCAACAGTGTGATGCGGCAGCTAAAAAGGCCAATGCGATTTTGGGCTGTATCAATAGAAGTATAGTGTCTAGATCAAGGGAAGTCATAGTGCCACTCTCTTCTGCCTTGGTCAGACCTCACCTAGAATACTGTGTCCAGTTCTGGGCACCACAATTCAGAAAGGATATTGACAAATTGGAGCGTGTCCAGAGAAGGGCAACTAAAATGGTGAAAGGTCTGGAAACGATGCCTTATGAGGAGAGACTTAGGGAGCTGGGTATGTTTAGCCTGGAAAAAAGAGGTTTAAGAGGCGATATGATAGCCCTGTTTAAGTATTTGAAGGGATGTCACGCTGAGGATGGAGCAGGCTTGTTTTCTGCTGCTCCAGAGACTGGAACACGGAGCAATGGGTGCAAGCTCCAGGAACAGAGATCCCACCTCAACATGAGGAGGAACTTTTTGACAGTAAGAGCTGTTCGGCAGTGGAACACACTCCCTCGGAGCGTGGTGGGGTCTCCTTCCTTGGAGGTCTTTAAACAGAGTCTGGATGGCCATCTGTCGGGGATGCTTTGATCAAGATTTCCTGCGTGGCTGAATGGGGTTGGACTGGATGGCCTTTGGGGGTCCCTTCCAACTCTGCAATTCTATGATTCTACTGTAATTCTATGATTTTTATCATTTCCAAGAAAAGAGATTCCACCCAAAGATTAGGAAGAGCCTCTTGACTGTAAAATATCTGTAATTCTATGATTTTTATCATTTCCAAGAGATTCCACCCAAAGATTAGGAAGAGCATCTTGACTGTAAAATATCTGAAGGGACGTCAGGAGCGAGCTGGTTTTCTGCAGGGAATGGGAAGCAACCACACGAATCCCGCTTTTTTCGTCTGTACGCATACCCTCCCTTCGTCCCTCCACCGCCTAACGAGAGAGCCGCGCTGTCCTTTGCGTGCAAAATGAGGCCGCGCTCCAGCGGATCTGTCAGCCCCGTATCTTAGGGCCGAGAAATCCTTTTCCTTGGAGTTATATTTCAATAGCAACCTCTCTTGAGAGAGGGAAGTGAAAAATCCTTCATTTCCTGTCTGAAACAATCCCCTTTCTGAGGCGAAAGATCGCCATCGCAGACTTGTTTCCCCGAGATCCTTAGTTTGCAATGTTTACACCCAAACACAGCAGCCGTTTTTAAGATTATTCGGGGGGAAAGTGAACACACACATACACACAAACACACCCAAGAGACAACACGGGC